>JAJOZX010001195.1:690000-717500 GCA_023014485.1 Bathynomus jamesi | reverse complement strand
TTAAATGTAATTTAATATAATGTAATTAATGTACTTTAATGGAAACTAATTAACGATAATAAGTGAATGTGAATTAATTGGTAATTATAATCATAATAAATCAAAATTACAACGTACTCAGTGATGTACTTGGATTGCACTCCGAAGTTGTGTCGCCCTTTAGAAATGTATACTCTGCGAAAATACGATTTTTTTTTTTTTTTTTAAATTTTTATTTGGAATCTTTCAAAATTCTGATCACGTGTTTAAAAGGGGGAAACTTAACCTTCAAACTGCACTCCCCCAAAATTTAGATTATACAGGGTGTACATAAAGTCAGGATCTATTTTTGTGAAGCACTTGGAAATTATATGGAATTCAATCATAAAATGATAAAGTGGTAACATTTATTAAATAATTAAGAGTAGGATTCGACGTGACGTCCATCAGTATCCCTGCACAGCTCAAATCGTTCCGCAGCATTTCTAAACACATTCCGGAGCATTTGCGGGGTTATGTTATCTGCAGCAGTTCGTATACGTAAGTTTTCAAGACTCGTAATCTTCGTCTGATAGACGTGCGATTTGATAAAGCCCCATGCAAAGAAATCTAAAGGGGTTAAATCTGGTGATCTCGCTGGCCAAGGTCTGTTGCTTCCGCGTCCGATCCAGCGATTTGGAAAACGTCCATTTAGATAATCCTGAACAATTTTGGCATAGTGACAAGGAGCACCATCATG
Organism: Bathynomus jamesi; assembly: GCA_023014485.1. Taxonomy (NCBI): domain Eukaryota; kingdom Metazoa; phylum Arthropoda; class Malacostraca; order Isopoda; family Cirolanidae; genus Bathynomus; species Bathynomus jamesi. The sequence continues at coordinate 716,782 of JAJOZX010001195.1, read as the reverse complement.
TTGATAGACGACGGTACTAACAATCCTATCCCCGTCGTCTATCAACATGATGGTGCTCCTTGTCACTGCCAAAATTGTTCAGGATTATCTAAATGGACGTTTTCCAAATCGCTGGATCGGACGCGGAAGCAACAGACCTTGGCCAGCGAGATCACCAGATTTAACCCCTTTAGATTTCTTTGCATGGGGCTTTATCAAATCGCACGTCTATCAGACGAAGATTACGAGTCTTGAAAACTTACGTACACGTATACGAACTGCTGCAGATAACATAACCCCGCAAATGCTCCAGAATGTGTTTAGAAATGCTGCGGAACGAACGATTTGAGCTGTGCAGGGATACTGATGGACGTCACGTCGAATCCTACTCTTAATTATTTAACAAATGTTACCACTATCATTTTATGATTGAATTCCATATAATTTCCAAGTGCTTCACAAAAATAGATCCTGACTTTATGTACACCCTGTATATAAAGCATGTAATTGTAAAATAACATTACTTCGACTTCGATTACGACTACTACTATTTAGACTTCACTCCCAGAGGAGGGGGCAGAGGCCCCTTGCCTCCTTAATTTTTTTAGATTCCGGCCTGAGCCATGGTCGAACCTCTACCCCTGTAAATTCAGAGCACTACCTGTACATTTTAGCAGTAAACTACAGTAAAAGAAGTTTTTTTTATCTTTTCCTTCGAGCCGTGCCCTCGTCCGAGAACTCAGTCAATAAAATCGATAAGTTATAAAAAGAAAATCGGCGAACCAAGAGAAAGTATCAGAGTATTACAGAAAGAGAAGAATTAACAACTGTCGACCCTATAGCGAGAGAGAAAAATTAGAATGTTATAGAAGAGACTACTGCAAGTAACAGATCTGTTGCTGCCTCCTAACCAGAACCCCCGTCGACTTCGAACAAACCCAGGCCATAGACGGAGGAGTTAACACATATATACATATATATACATATACACATACATACATACATATACACACTAGTGGTGGACCGGATATCTACTCATTTTTAACATTCGCATCCGCACTTCTGACTGCGGATGTTATGCGGATATTACCTCTAATAAATTATGCAATTTACAATTAAATTAGCTTACAAAGTAGCTTATAAGGCCCAGTCATGCACATTTCATGTAAAGTATTAATTACACACTGTACAACAGTAAAAAAAAAACTGAAATGAGATCGTCATTTTTATGGCTAATTATATGCGTAGATTGCGAAAATAACTCATTTATTTGTATCACCCACCGATTTTATGAAAATGACCCTATTTCATTGTATCATTTTGAGAACCACTGGTTCTCTGAACGCATCTTTTACATTTTGTTCAGTCATGCATATGCTGTGGTGGTGGTGTTCGGCTCTGTTTCCACTTTGATTTTATGAAAAATTTCTCAATCATTTAAAACAAAATTGTCAGCCATATTTTAGCATAAATCGGTGCTATAAGTGAGTATTATTGAATAACAGCTATCAAATTATGTATATTTCACCGACAACGTCTATATTGTGTGAAATTGCAAATTGATCTATCATTTTCTTATTTTACAGGTTTTTATTGATGTTATGCTACAATGCCTAGAGAGTGCAAAAATTCGCCAGACAGTTTTTGTTATATTTGTGGGACATTACCGTTAAAATAGTATAAAAGGAAGTTGACTTCTCATGTGAAAAAGCTTTAGGAATTATACTTCGCATGCAAAGTTGGTGATCAGGACAAGCACTGGGCGCCTCATATCTGCTGTGAGAGATGTACAAGCTCGTTTTCTGCATGGTTCAAAGGCACCGGTCTTGGTCTGGGATTCGGTGTCCCAGTGGTATGGAGAGAGCCGCTGGACCATTCAACTGATTGCTATTTCTGCTTAACGAACATCAAAGGTTTGAATCTTTTATTTTTCTGAACATACGTCAAATTTGGTGTTTTTAGCACATTTTAGCATATCCTGCTCTGCATAATGTATTACACAATTATGCGATCTTAAGTAGTCAACAATGTCTATTGTCTCACATTACAGGTTGCAACAGAAAAGGGAAAAAGGCTATAGTCTACCCAAATCTTCGTTCTGCTATGCGTCCTGTGGAACATTCTACAGATATACCCATCCCTCGTCCTCCAGCTGAAATGCCGACCGATAACACAGACTCTGACAAATCGGAATCAGACGGCGAATGCTATGAAGCTCAAGTCGAGTCCAAGAGAAAACATCTCATCACGCAGCCTGAACTCAATGATTTGGTCCGTAATTTAATACTTACCAAGCAACAAAGTGAACTGCTGGCCTCACGTCTACAAGAATGAAATCTGCTGGCGGAAGACATACGAATTACAGCATTCCGAAAGCGCTCCTTGGATTTGCAGGAATATTTCACAATGAAGAACAATCTTTGTTATTGCATTGAAAAACATGGTCTGTTCGATGCTCTGGGTTTGTGCTATGAACCGAATCAGTGGAGCTTGTTCATTGATGCATCTCTGTACAGTGTTAAGGGTGTACTGCTACACAATGGGAACACAATGCCTTCTATTCCGATCGCTCATTCAGTCGTCTTGAGAGAAACGTATGACAATGTTGCTTTTATTCTGGACTGTATAAAATACAATGAACAAGAATGGCTTATCGGCGCAGATTTGAAGGTTGTGGCTTTTCTCAATGGATTGCAAACTGACTATATGAAATACATGTGTTTCCTATGCAAGTGGGATAGCCGAGCAAGGTCTGAACACTACACACGCTCAGTATGGCCGCCGCGAGACAATTCCTCACCTGGATCTCACAATGTTATTCACGAACCACTAGTACGAAAGGAAAAGGTTATCTTGCCGCCACTTCACGTAAAACTAGGGATGATGAAACAATTTGCAAAGGCGTTGAAAGAGGATAAGCCTGCCTTCAAATATCTAAAGGAAAAATTCCCAAAAATAAGTGATGCTAAGATTAAAGAAGGCATATTCGTCGACCCTCAAATTCGCCAACTCATGTTAGACGAACACTTTGAAGCGGTGATGGATGAGGTTGAGTTGGCAGCCTGGCGTGCATTCAAAAACGTGTGCAGCGGTCTACTAGGAAAGACTAAATACGACAACTATGCTGCACTTGTGGATCAACTTATCAACTCATACCAACGTCTCGGATGTAAGATGTTATTGAAAATTAATTTTTTGCCTTCACATCTCATTCTTTCCGGAAAACGCATCTGCTGTTAGCGACGAACACGGGGAGATATTCCACCAGGATACAAAGGGAAGTGGAGACCTGCTATGCTGGCCCATTTCTGCTGGAATTTAAAGTGTGACCGACCAGAAGCATCACGCAAACGCCAGCATAAATACAAATAATGAGTTGAAAACAGTATAATATGAGAGTTTTATGTTAATTTTGTGCATATATGTTGAAGTATAGCTATAATTAAACTGTTCCACATCATAAAGACTCTGTTTATCAATATATTCTTATTTTTTGGTATGAAGATTTTAAGCAGTTATTACAAAAAAACGTGACGTGATAGAAAAAAACTATTTTCAGATTTGGAATCAGCACGCTCGAAATATTAAGAATGACCGAATGTTATTCCCGTTTTTTTACTGAACCGAAAATTTGTTGTACAGTGTTATTAATGAAAAAACAAATATATAAACCTCAAAATATAAATACCTGGTAACACAGAAAATTGAATGAAACTTGTTTCATTGAATTTTCTGTGGCTGAAACTCGAGAAAATTATTTTATCATAATGAAAACATGAATATTAATTTTAATTCTTATGCATTGCCTGCCATAATAGTAATATCACGAAATTTGAAAAATTATGTCATATACAGTATTCATAATTCTATATTATATTGATAGATTAACTAAATATCCGCATATGTTGAAAAACTGACATCCGGTCCACCACTAATACACACATACATATACAATTTAGGGTGTCTCTTATTTTCGAAGTGTTGATTGTTTTAGGTTGCTCCCCCTCAACCAGTTCCATTGGTTGAAAAAACATCATATATAAAATTGTTTTTGGATTGAACAATTTTTAGAGGTCGCCCCCGCTTATTAAAGTTCATAAAATATAGCTATTATTTATGTAATTAATATTTGAAATTACTAGCAGTTGTCAAGTATACTAAACATATGTTTTTAATTAATTAATCATCATATTTATGATGAATTCAATTAAATGAATATATTAGAGATAATTGTCAAGTTTGTAGCTGAAAATATTGCTTGATAAGACAAGATCAACCTGTTTAAACATGTTTCATCAAGAATGCTCCAGATTATGTTGCAATTGTTTATTTGTCATCATTCAGTGTTCTGCTGTCATAAGTAAAAGGTGTGTAACTGTGTATCACTATACTTCTTTTTTGCTATTATCAGATAATAAACTGTTATTTATATTTTTCACAATTATTTATACTGATTGTGCTTTACCAAAATCTAAGAAAAAACGAGGCATGAAAAACATCATGACTATTCAGATGTCTGCTGCCCTGGATCGTACACAAATTTCCTCTAGAAAGGCAACATTTATCCTCGCAGAGGTAGCTAAAAGCTTTGGTTTGGACGCTTCAGATTACAACATAAACCAACATTCTATCCATCGCCTTCGAAATAAGAACCGAGCTCGTCATGCTAAAGAACTTAAGGAGCATTTCCATGGAGAATGTTCTATGACAGTCCACTGGGATGGCAGATGATGGAGGACCTCACCTCGCACAAGCACATTGATCGTCTCCCAGTACTTGTGTCAGGACCTGGTGTTGAACAGCTGCTTGGTGTCCCCAAAATCCCAAACTCAACTGGAGAAGCACAAGCTGAAGCCGTCTTTAACTGCCTGAATGAATGGGGAATTACAGAGAGAGTAAAAGCAATTTGTTTCGATACAACAGCTTCAAACACGGGTCAATATAGTGGAGCCTGTGCTCTCATCGAAGCAAAATTGGGACATGATGTTTTGTACTTGCCTTGTAGACACCATGTTTTAGATTTATTGTTGGGAGCTGCATTTGAAGCAACACTGGGATCTACATCAACTGGTCCAGAGATATTGATCTTTAAGCGTTTTCGTGACAATTGGACTTCTGTTGATCAAAGCCAGTTCCAAACAGGTGAGACAGACATGATTACTAAAGAAGCAATTATCCAGTCTAAAACTGAACTAATTCAGTTTGCTAGATCCCAGGCACCTATGCTACGGGATGACTATCAAGAACTTTTGGATCTGTCCATCATCTTCTTGGAGGTGTCCCCAATAAAGGCATCAAGTTTCGTGCACCAGGTGCCATGCATCGAGCTCGCTGGATGTCCAAAGCGCTCTATTCTATCAAGATGTGGCTTTTTCGAAACCAGTTCAAGATGACTAAGACTGAAGAACTAGGAATTCGAGATCTTTCCCTTTTTTCTGTTCTCATCTATATGAAGGCTTGGACAACATCCTCACTCCCTATTGAAACCCCATTTAATGACTGGCTCCTTATGAGGTCATTGATTAATTATCCTAACAAAAAGATTTCTGATGCAACTAAAAAAAAGCTCTCTAACCACTTATGGTACCTGTCTGAAGAAGCAGTTGGTCTTGCTTTCTTTGATGAGCGAATTACTACAGATGTAAAGAAACGCATGGTAAAGGCATTAGAAGATGAGTCCACTGATAGACCACCCAAGCGTCCTCGGATTCCTGAATCGACCTTCTGCTCTGGTGAAGGACTACACCAACTTGTTACAAGAAATACTAGAGAATTCTTTACTAAGCTGAATTTGCCAGAAGGATTTCTGAACAAGGCACCCAGCAGTTGGACATCCAACTGTGAATATTTAAGGGCCAGAGCTATTGTTGCAGCTCTATCTGTTGTAAATGACCGGGCAGAACGTGCAGTAGCTTTAGTTCAAGAGCTGAATAAGAAATTGACAGTGGGGGAAGAGCAGCTCCAGTTCCTGCTCCAAATTGTTGCAAAACACCGCCAGAGTCACCTAGTTCCATCAAAAACTGTTCTTCTCAAAAAATAACCATCAATGAGGTCGCACCTTAAAATACACCATATTGTATAATCATTGTATATTAAATAAATGTTGTATAAGGAAATATGCTAATTAAAGTAATTAAAGTATGTAAATAGCACTGGCATTTTGAATTTATCTCTATATAATAAACTAATGGTTTTTTTTGTAGCAATGCTTCATTGCTGATTGTATATAAAAAAAGAGCCAGGAAGGATTTTGGATAGGAGAAAAAGGATTGGGATAAAGAAGGATTGAGGACCAAAGGATGGATTATAACAACATCAAGGATAGGTTAGAAAAGGATCAATGATAAATAAGAAGGCCTATACTTATAAAAACGAATCAAACTAAAAAAAGAAGGAAGGAATTATGTGTATAATGAGCATAATCATATGTCAGGAGCTATTATGCCATGGTCACCATTTTTATTAGCCGGGGGCGACCCTAAATATGAGCCAATTTGTGTCAAACTTTCAGGTTTTAGTTTTTATGCTAAATGGAACTATTTTAGGGGCGCAGATAAAATAATTCAACATTTCAATTTTTGACTACCCAATAAGAGACACCCTAAATTATACATATACAGATATACACACATACATATACATATATACACATACACATGTACATGTACATTATTGTACACACACACACATATATATACACACACATATATATACACATACACACACATACATACATTTGAAAAATGCATATATACACACACACACACACACACACATATATATATATACACACATACATACATACATGTTATAATGTTTCAGACCAACAAAGACCCTAGGATCCACTCATGGCTGGTCTACCTAACTGTGTTCGTAATTGTGTGTTGTGCATGTCCTCCGTGGTGGCGGAGGGGACCTACAATTTTACGTGGGTTCCGAACCACAAGGAACATAAGAAATTTTTATAGTGGGCACACTAGGGGCCACGTCGGCCCATCGAGGCGGCTCCACTATGTAAAAACTGCCGGTACATTGGCAACAACCCATTTTTACAAAACTAAATAATTATCAATTTAAAACTAATTAATTATCAATTTAAAACGAAAGATAGAATCTCTGGATCCAGAGGATCAAGTCATAATAGACTACTATCCACAAATATGTTACACTCTATATCTATTTATAACCGACATGTAAATATATCAGATCCAAAGAATCCAGTCAATTTCATTACGGTATCCATCAATACCGGTACCTTGCCAACCAAAAATAAGTCACCGTCCATATCAATTGTGGACCAAGTCACAATTTACAACCATATACATTACAATATATATACTTAGGAGGAAAAGTGTAGGTGTGGTTGTAAAGACTACAGTAATGTAGAAATGTGTGTGTGTGCCCATTTTGGGTCTCCCATTTAAAGGTGTTTGTAGGGCAAGTGAAGATCATGAGTTTTTCAGTACCTCACAGTACTATGGGGGGCACCGCTCGGCAGAGGACTCTCTTTAAATGGGGGTGTGTAAGGACAGAGTATCCCCTAACCCAAGATGCTGCCTCCCTATATCCCACACTACTTGTGTTGAGCTGTGGGATCTATCGCCTAAATGTACATAATATATATGAAATAAACTAGCACCATTCATGCAATAAAAATGGGCTTAAACACTATCACCAGATGTCCCTTGCAGACATCAAACTATCCAACCTTCTTTTGAAAGAATTAATTGTATCTGAAGTCTCCACTGCTTCTGTCAGACTGTTCCAAAACTTAATTACTCTGTTTGTAAAACTATATTTTCTAAAACTTGTTCTACATCTTGGCTTAAATAATTTCATACTCTGACCTCTAGTCTGGTTATAGTGATCTTTAATGAAAAGAGAATCAAAATCTATCTTATCCAACCCTTAATTTTACTACCATAAACTATACCCAATCTATCAAAATATGCGTCTAATCGATTTTTAAACATGTTTATAGACGTGCTACTAATTACTTCTACCGGCAAACTACAGTGTGTCCGTAAAGTCATGGTGGGATTTTAAATAGCTATATTATTGCAACGAAACATGATAATGAGATGAAAAAAAAGGCAAATTGAAGAACAACTCTAAAAGAATAACTTTATTTAACGTAGTTCGATATGGGCTCCTCTGGTAGCCCTGCAGACATCTAGGCGGTGATTCAATTCCAGCCACACACGCCCAAGAACATCAGGAGTGACGGATGCGATAGCTTCCGTGATTCGCTCGTGCAAGTGATGAATATCCCTAATGGGTACACTGTACACGCTTTGCTTGACGTAACCCCACAAATAAAAGTCCAAAGGTGTCAGGTCCGGAGAGCGTGGAGGCCATGGCTTCCATCCTCCTCTTCCTATCCATCTCTGTAGAAATTTTTCATTAAGGATTTCTCGAACAACGTTGGCATAGTGCGGAGGAGCACCATCTTGCTGAAAGATGACATTATTGTCAATAAATTGGGGTACTGCAAAATGTTCCAACATAGCGAGGTAGTTGTGTGACGTCACAGTGGGTTCCGCGAAGAAAAATGGGCCAATCACTCGATCTCGTGCTAGAGCACACCACACATTAACTTTCGGGCTATTACGCTCATGTTCAACATAGGCATGTGGACAGCCTAGACTAACTACGAGATAAAGGTTAAGCTTAGCCTAGACTAACTACAAGATACAACTTTGAGAGTTGTTCTTAAATTTGGCATTGTTTCATCTCATTATCATGTTTCGTTGCAATAATATAGCTATTTAAAATCCCACCATGACTTTACGGACACACTGTATTCCAGCTATTTACTATTCTATGCGTAAAAAAGTTCTTGGCAACTGCTGTCTCGAACCTTCTACTTGTCAACTTACACCCGTTATTTCTAGTCCTATTATATTGAGATATTTCGAAAAAGCTATCTCTATCTACGTTATCGAACCCATTCATAATTTTGAAAACCTGAATTAGATCACCCCTTAGCCTCCTAGTCTCGAGTGTAGTCAATTTTAACTCCTTAAGCCTATCTTCGTACGACTTTGACCTAAGCGACGGAATCATCTTAGTTGCTCGTCTTTGAACTCTTTCGATTTTGTCTATATCTTTGCGCATATGCGGATTCCAAAATTGGATCGCGCACTCCAAATGGGGTCTAACTAATGATTCATACAGAGGAACTATAATATAACGCGATTTGTACTCAAAATTCCGAGCTATAAAACCTAACACTTTATTGACCACTGCTGTACTTTGTTTCGCTATTTTTAAGCCACCAGTGACTATAATTCCTAAATCTTTTTCCTGCTCTACACTTGTTAACTCTTTCACCGACATACTATACGCAAAATTACCGTTACGCGAACCTATATGTAAAATTTTGCACTTATCGACGTTAAATCTCATTTGCCATGCGACTGACCAATCAACGATTTTATTCAGATCTTCCTGGATTTTACTTCTATCTTCGTTATTAATCGCCCTACCACCCAGCTTCGTGTCATCCGCAAACTTTAAAACTGTACTGACTTGGCCGACATCTAAATCGTTAATATATATATAAGAAAAAGCAAGGGGCCCAATACAGAACCCTGAGGAACGCCACTCGCTACATTAGCCCAACTCGACTCCGCTCCATCAACGACCACCCTCTGTTTCCTACCTCGCAACCACTCTTCTATCCAATTTATTACTACACCCCGGATTCCATGAGCCTTAGTTTTTTCAATGAGTCTTTTGTGCGGTACGGTGTCAAACGCTTTTTGAAAATGTAAATACACTACATCAACCGCCCGATGACTATCGTAAACGTCAACCACGCTTTGAAAAAATTCTAAGAGATTAGTTAAGGAAGATTTTTTTCGCCTAAAACCGTGCTGCGTATTTCTAAGTTATGCAATTCTAAGTGTTCGACTATACGATCCCTAATTATTGATTCCAGTAGCTTACCGACAACAGACGTTAAACTGATTGGCCTATAATTTCCCGCCGCACCTTTATCGCCTTTCTTAAAGATAGGTGTTACGTTTGTTAACTTGAAATTATCTGGTACGCACCCCTCAGAAATACTCATTAAAATTCTTTGTTAGCGGCACAACAATGCTATCTTTTAATTCTTTTAGTTGTATGGGATATATGGAATCCGGCCCCGGTGATTTACGCGTTTTCATTTTATCAATATAGAGCATTACTTCCCCTTCACTAACAACAATATTATCCAAAATATTACCATTATCAAAAGGTATTATGTCTATGACCGTAGGGATATTCGTTACATCGTCTATAGTAAAAACTGACAAAGAAACATTTAGCAAGGTAGCCATTTCCTTGTTTACAGAAACGATCTCCGTTAACATTTTTCAACGGCCCCAAGACATAATTTCTCAAATTTCGTGATATTACTATTATGGCAGGCAATACATAAGAATTAAAATTAATATTAATGTTTTCATTATGATAAAAATAATAACTTTCTCAAGTTTCAGCCACAGAAAATTCAATGAAACAAGTTTCATACGCTTTTCTGTGTCAGCAGGTATTTATATTTTCAGGTTTATATATGTGTTTGTTCATTAGTAATTAATACTTTACATGAAATGTGCATGATTGGGCCTTATAAGCTACTTTATAAGCTAATTTAATTGTAAATTGGATAATTTATTAAAGGTAATATCCGCATAACATCCGGTCAGAAGTGCGGATGCGGATATCCGGTCCACCACTTACACACACACATATATATATATATATATATATACACACACACACACACACACAAGGTCATCCCATAAGAAATGTTTTTACGATAGATTAAGTTTAAACTAGTCCTACTTGGTTTAAGCATAAATTTTCCGAAGGTTATATCTAAGAGGAGATCTATCGTGTTTCGCTACATACTTTACAGACCTTGACCAGTGAAGACGTGTGTTTTGCTTTATGTGAACCCCTCATAAACATGGCGGTATCAGAAGAGCATATCAGGCATATAATGCTTTACGAGTTCAAAAGAGGGAATAGTGCTACTGAAGCAACGCGAAACATTCAGGACGTTTATGGCAACGATATTCTGCATGTGAGGAAATGTCAAAGATGGTTTCAAAAGTTTAGGAATGGTGACTGCTGTTTGACAGATGCAGCACGCTCTGGACGCCCTGCTGAGTTTGATGATGACCTGCTGTTAGCCGCACTTGAAGAAGACTGTTCAACAACTGTCGAAGAATTGGCCCAGAAACTCAATTCATCCCCGTCCACCATCCATCGACATTTGCAACAACTCGGGAAAGTGCCGAAGTTAGGAAAATGGGTGCCACATGAATTGTCGGTCGACAATCTGAGGGTGCGGGTAAACATTAGCACAGCTCTTCATTCCTGTGAATTCCAATATCCGTTTTTGCACCGTTTAGTGACTGGTGATGAAAAGTGGATACTGTACCAGAATGTTAAGCGCCGTCGACAGTGGGTTTGTGCCGGGGAACCAGCGACACCACATCCAAAACCAAATCTTCACCCTCGGAAGGTGTTGCTTAGTGTTTGGTGGGATAAAGGTGGTGTAATACACTTTCAAACCTTACCACACAACCAAACAATCACCGCTGAAGTCTACTGTCAACAACTGGATCGATTGAACACTGCACTAAAAGAAGAGAGAGACCTTCTTTTGTTAATCGGAAAGGAATCGTGTTCCACCACGACAACGCACGTCCTCATACCGCTCGGATCACTTCTGCAAAAATTGAGGAGCTTGGATGGGAAGAACTTCCACATCCTCCAGATCTCGCGCCTTCAGATTAGCATCTCTTCAGGAGTCTGCAAAACTATCTTGACGAGAAACAGTATACTTCTTTAGATGACCTGCACACCAGTCTTTGTACGTTTTTTGCCTCAAAACCGCCTGAATTTTATAAACATGGCATTGAAAAGCTTGTAGGACGTTGGCAGAGTGTCATTGATTCCGATGAAAATTATATACTAGATTAAAAAGTTTGAGTTTTTTTTTGTCCTTCAAATTCCGATCTAAAAAACGACATTACTTATGGGATGACCTGATATATATATATATATATATATATATATATATATCCACACTAATTACATGGATTACAGCATTATATACAGGGTGGCGCAAAAGTCACGCATCGTGGGAATTTTCAGTGTTGCCTATAATATATTTTTTTCTTTTTGGTAGGGGATGGCTGCGAAATTAACAAGCGGCAAGCGGATGAACTTGTTCTAATGTATGGAATATCAGGTACTACAAATCGATGAATCGGTACAGAATTTAAATTCTGTACCGATTCATCGATTTGTAGTACCTGATATTGCAGGCATTAAAACCAAGCTCACCCTCTCGTCTATTGTTAATTTCGTAGGCATCCCCTACCTAAAAGATAAATTATAATCATCACTGAAAACTCCTATGATGCGCGACTTTTGCGCCACCCTGTATATAATGCAACCCACAAGGAAAAAAATGTCTGACGAGGTGTACTGCTGAATACACGAAAGGACTTTGAATAATTTTTTTTTTCCTTGTGGGTTCGCATCATTCATTCATTTCACGTGTTAAGTGTGAAATTCATCCCATATATATGAGTTTTTTCATTATAAAATTACAACAAATATTCAGTGATAAATATTATAATGAATGCAAAGCCCCAAACTCCATCAATTTCATTTAAGTTCTTTCTCTACCTTTTAAACTAATTATTTATACAGATTTCAATTAACAACAGCGTTTAAAATCCGATCAATGACCTTATAACGAAATCCATACAAATTGGAAGTGATTAAAAGAAATCGCTCCATTGATGATGAAAAATATTTCGCCAAAATAATTGGTCAAAATGATGAAGTCAAGATTTTCCATTAATTTCTGATTATATATATATATATATATATATATGCGCCTCGGTGGTGTAGTGGTTAGCGTAGCTGACTATGAATCCGTCGGCCCCGAGTTCGAGACCCGGTGAAGGCAGCCGGCGCGCAGCAAAACCCAGCTGTTCATCCTTACACACAATAAAGAAAGTGGTTGGTAGATAAATGGGTAACCCTGGGTGGCCTAGTGGTTAAGACGCTGGGCTACTGGTGGGGCGTGGTTTCGATTCCACGTTAAACTGTAGGTCTAAGGTGGAGTGAAAAGCTTGACCTTCCTCAGAATGAACAATTCGGGCGGAAGCCAACCAAAGGTTTTTTTTATGTACGAGAGAGAGAGAGAGAGAGAGAGAGATATTCACTGCCGATTCAAACCCCGGAATAAGAGCGTATTAACGCCGGATTTTAACTGGATTGAAAACGGATTCGGCCGGATTTAAATGGGAAATTGGCCTCAGGGCGAAAATCCGGGTCATCTCCTCCTTATCATCCGAAATGTTTATTGGATTCGATCAATGAAGTTCTTCCACTTTCAATTTAAAATAATAACAAGCTGTAGTTGACTCAAATGTTAAATTCATCGAGATAATGCAGCTACTTCGCAGGAGTTTTAGGTAAGTATTATTGGGGAATTAGGCTCAAATATATATATATATATATATATATATATATTATATATAAACAAGGTGCTTCAAAACATTTTACCACTCGTATGGCGATAATATTTCATCGCTTAGGCAATTAACGAAGCATTTCGACGATTCAGAACTTGGTGTTGATACTCATGGCGAGGCTGTTGAAACGCATGGATATGTATATAAACAAATACATAGTAGTGAAATATATTTTTTGAAGCACTAATATATGAGGGGTACCACGTCTTAAGGTACCTAAGCGCCAAAATTAAAATTCGTCAGAAATCGCCTCCAAAGTTCAGCAATATTCTGGCAATACAGTAGTACCTCTGTTATTAATTGAGGTAGAACGTTCACCCAAAGTTCGGCATAATAAGAAAATGAAAAAATAAAAAAAATATATTATATATAAATATATATATAATACAAAATATGAAAATCTATTCCAAAACTCATCAACATCTTCATTAGCATAATTAGAACTCTAATTTAGGCAAAAATGAACGTTCTAGCTCAATTAATAAGAGATACTATTGCCAGAATATTGCTGAACTTTGGAGGCGATTTCTAGCGAATTTTAATTTTGGCGCTTAGGTACCTTAAGACGTGGGACCCGTCATATATATATATATATATATATATATATATATATATTATATATATATATATTATATATATACACACACACACACACACACACCAGGTGATTACGAATGATCTTCCCGATTTCAAACATTTATTATGGAAAAACTAAAAGCTACAGCGAAAACCAAAATATACAATTAAAGAAGATATCAAAAAGATTTATTTACAAGCTATTGAAGTTTAATATGAGCTGCTTTTGAGGTTACAACATTCCTGAATGAGCAATTGCCTGATCGTTGGATCGGGCGTGGAGGCTCATTCCTTGGCTGGCTCGTTCACCCGACCTAACCCCCCTCGACTGCTTCCTCTGGGGTTATATCAAAAATGAAGTTTTTTCCACCAATGGCAACAACTTTGGAACATTTGAAAAGGATACGTGACGCTGTCAGAAAAATTCAGTATGATATGTTACAAAATGGTATGAAGGGAAACAGAACACCGCTTTGATGTCTGCAGATCCACAAAAGCAGCTCATATTGAACTTCAATAGCTTTTAAATAAAACTTTTTGAGTTGTTCTTTAATTGTATATTTTGCTTTTCGCTGCGACTTTGTTAGATTTTTCATAATAAATGTTTAAAATCGGGAAGATCATTTGTAATCACCCGGGGTGTGTGTGTGTGTGTGTGTGTGTGTGTGTGTTATATATATATATACACACACACCCGGTATGTATATATTAGAAAAAAGCAAACGCTTTCCTTTTTTCCAGAGCACCGCTCCAGTCTCCACTCATATACCCATTTACTTTTGAACCCAGAATATCTGATGATGATGATGATGATGATGATGATGATACCGAGTACGATGATCAGTTTCACAAATGTCTGCTAACCACATTGCCTCGGTCCAGCATTAGACCGCTGAATACAATTTAATGCAAAGAGTTATAAACCCAAATAATCCAATTAACCAACCAATTTAACTGTCAATGTGTCTCCTAAAATCTAAAGTATGAATATAGCGTGTTTATTTAACATCGATAATGTTATATTTATTCATTTTAATTTCTTAGTTTAATTTTTGTTTTAACAACATTTTCTCGAGTACAGGGTGTGTTAAAAAAAAAAAACAACAACCCGAGACAGAAAGCAAAGGGTTAAGTCACAATGATATACGCATTCCCCAGCGGGTTGCGTTTCTTTTTGGACACCCTGTATATTACATTTATTAATTTGCTCACACAATCACGTAATATTTTAATTAAACGAGACGAAACGCAATTTGAGAATTTTTAAATTAAAATCCTTTTTAATGAAAATATTTCTTTATTAAGAAAAAAAAAATTTCATTTACATTTCCTTTTAGTAAATATGAACTTTCTAAAAAATTTAATATCACTCATTTTCCAAATTTATTTTCATCTTAAATTTAAAATTTCTAAGTGCAAATGTGACAAAAAAAAAGTTAAGTAAAATCATAAATAAAATGCAAATTTTTCAGAGAAAAATTTATTATTTAAAAAAAAAAAAATTATATATATATATATATATATAAAATTACTATTTATAAGAGTAATTATAAAATAGTATTTATAGTACTACTATCACAGCTAGTGTTATTGTAAGAGGCTGCGATACTCTTCTTCCTCTTTATACTAAGAAATAAAATGGTTTTTATACAGTGGTAAAAAAAATCTTTTAGAAAACCAACAGACTAGTTTGATCGTTAGAGTCCGTAACTCGGTGATTTCCCTGTAAGCGAAGTGAAAACACTGAGATCAGGGGTTCGAATCCCGATGATGCTGGTAAAAATAATATAAGGGTTAGCGCAATGGCCTGCATTAATTGGCCTGAGTACTATGCCAGTTTCTGACTCTCCTGACTACTACTTATTAACATCTTTACAACAAATTCAATTCAGTTTCACTTGAATTCGTAAAGATAATTTACGGACACACTGTACTTTGTTCAGATAAAACGAATGACCTAATAATAATATTTAGGAGCGCCAAAAACTGGAACAACGCTTAGGCCAAGCTGATTAGGCCCATTGCACTAACTCATACAGGGATTATTATTAACATCATCGACAGTCGACCCCCCGACCTCAGTGTATTTACTTCGATTATAGCGAAAAGGTGTTACCCATTGATCTACGGGCGCTGGCCAAACGAGGAAAATGTGATTTCTATTAAATATAACCATTTCATCCCAAGGAAATTTAAAACCCTTTAAGAGAATATCTTCTTAATAATAATAATAATAATTTTCTTTGCAAACTAACTTAATAATAATACTGGGAATAAGTAAATTTAATGGTATCATTCCCATTGGCGTCATTCCCATTGGCGTCATTCCCATTGGCGTCATTCCCATTGGCGTCATTCCCATTGGCGTCATTCCCATTCTCATCCACGGCTTTCCAAATTCGTCCAGGTTTGGTTACGATCGGTTACGTTAGGCTAATGTATGTTAGGTTAGGTTAAGTTAGATCAGAAAATATTAGCCACTCCCATTTGGCGCCTTTGCCGCAAATAACTAACATTGAGTGGGCAGTAATTTTCCCATTTCATTCCGCACCAGAAGGTGGAAAAACTGCGAGAGAATTTCAATTTCAAATGAGGCATTTTCAAATCCGTCTTTTCCGAATTCATGTCATTCTCATCCACGGTTTTCCCACTTTGGTCCAAATTAGGTAAGGTCACCCTGTGCTAGTTTAGGTTAGGTTAGGTTAAATTAAGTTAGGTTAAGAAATGTTAGTCAGTCATTGCTATTTGGTTCCTTTACCGCGAATGGGAATGGAGCGACATTGTTTCTCATATGTATTTTTCACTTTGCGCATTTTCATTTGGAAATGAAAATGGAAATGACACTGAGTGGGAAGTAACCAATTTAATTTGCACTATTGGAAAGCTGAAATGTCAGGTCATTTTATTTTATTTTTATCTGTAGATAAAAAAATGACCTGACGTTTCAGCTTTCTAATAGTGCAAATTAAAATGGTTACCTTCCACTCAGTGTCGCAAAGTGAAAAATACATACGAGAAACAATGTGGTATATACAGGGTAGCGCGCAAAAGTCGCGCATCATAGGAATTTTCAGTGTTGACTATACTATTTTTTTCTTTTAGGTAGGGGATGGCTGCGAAATTAACAATAGACGAAAGAGTGAGCTTGGTTTTAATGTATGGAATACGAGGTACAACAAATCGATGAATCGGTACAGAATTTAAATTCTGTACCAATTCATCGATTTGTTGTACCTGGTCTTCCATACAGTAAGACCAAGCTCACCTCCTTGTCTGTTAATTTCGCAGCCATCCCCTACCTAAAAGGAAAAAATAATATATTATTCTATTATAGTCAACACTGAAAATTCCTATGATGCGCGACTTTTGCGCCACCCTGTGTATATATATATATATATATATATTATATATATATATATATATAAAATTATTGAATACGATTTCCTTCAGACTTTAATTTTTAACATTCTTCCATTAGGTGATTCAGTATCCAAGTTATTTGATCCCAAAACCAACTAAAACTTAATACCAATTTTGTGTTTATTTAATAAAATTGTTATGTTGAGATAAACAATAAATACAAAATCCGTCAAACAAATCCACGAATGCGAGTGGCGTAGCGAGAAAGATTACTTCCCACTCAGTGTTATTCCCATTTTCATCCTTCGCCTCGCAAATGAAAATGCACAAAGTGAAAATTCACATTTGACGAAAGAATTTCTTGATTTAAGAAACAATTCAACTATTCCCATTCGTAGACAAGGTGGCAAATGAGAATAATTGATATTTCCTAACCCAACTTAATTTAACCTAACCCAACCTACATTCTCCGCCTAACCTAACCTGGACCAAAATGGAAAAGCCGTGGATGAGAATGGCACGAATTGGGAATAGGCAGATTTGAAAACGCCTCCTTTGAAATTACACTCGTGAAACTGAATATTTAATTTAAACTCGGGCTGCACCAAATATCAAATATTCGGCATGTAATATTGGGTCAAATACCGAATAATTGGCCGAACATCTGAATTTTCAAAACCGAATATTCAGACTAAAAATATTGAATATTCAATGTGAAAATATTGAATATTCAATGTGAAAATACTGAATATTTCTGTCATGTAAAATGTAGATTTTTCAATTTTAATTTAGATATCCTATCTATTGACTATTAATTAGTTACTGGTTGAGTCAATACGCAAAGACGCGAGTTTTGACACATATTTTGAATGTATGCCACAGTGTCTGATTCTTGTAATAATTAATGTTTACTTAAATCTTTACAAGATTTGCGGTAGCTTCTTAATGATATCTATTTAATGTTTGTAATTCGCTCAATCTACCGTTTTCTCAAAAAAATTTGCTGATTATGCTGTGGCTATCTAAGTTAATAAGCTTGCTTTGAATATTCTCATTTCCATTCAAGGTTTTGCTAGAAAGCGAACAAAGAGGATTCTTGGATAAAAATTTATTTATTGCTTAACAAACCATAAGTAGGAGTATTTCACGTACAGTTTTTAATTCAAAATTTGTTTACAATACATTGGTATTCAATCTTGTTCGAGGTTCGACCATGCCAGACGCACGATCTTTATTTATTTTGTACTTAAGCATTGACACGAAAAATCTTAGGACTTCAATGATCACCGAGCCCAAGGGCTACATTCAGCCATTGTAGAAATGATAGCTCATGATGTAGATCAGTGGTCCGCAATCTGGGGTCCGCGGATCGCGGGAAGGGTCCGTGAATGAGTTTCAGGGATCCGCAGAAGACAAGGGGTATATTCTAATTCACACAAAATTAGAATACACAAATTATTTTCGCTAAGAGGTCCTCAAAAATAATCCATATTCTTCTATGGGTCCGCAAGCGAGTAAAAGGTTGTGGACCACTGTTGTAGATCAGTGGTTCTCAACTGGGGTACGCGAAGGGGTCCTGAAAATGTAACCCTTTTAATTTTATATGCGATTAACAAACGGCCACAAGTCACACGGTCGTAAAGAAAGTAAAAATCCTCTCTCTCGAAAATCTAGAAAATCCCGTGAAAGAGCTCAAGGGGTACAGAAGAAAACGTTTGAGAACCGGTGTTGTAGATGATATTGGATTCAATAGGGTTATGCAGGTACCTTGTCCTAATTATAAGATACCAGGTAGGAATTATTTTTCTAAAGTTTAATGCCAAATATTTAAAATTCATTATAAAAGTAAAAATCTAGTTTTTGATGCACGCTATACATTTCTCTGACACTGATGTATAGACGTGTTACGACTAATACCTCAGTTCTTGAGTATAATGGGTCACTGGCTTACAGAGGACTTCATTTTCCAGTTACACATTTTTCAGAAACTCAGCACAGAGCCGATGCAAAATAGAATGTTTTGACATATCTGCAATTAAAATTCTTGCAATTGTTAGAGCTAATACTGCAAATAAGGTGGTGGGTATCCGAGAAAGTAAATTTCAGTCGCATTCTTGTTTCATACATTGCAGCTTCGTACTGAAGACTATTTTAACAAAAATCATTTAAAGGATATTTCTACTATATGCAAAAGTACTAACAGTCATTTCCACCACTCATCATCAGCAATGGCAAAATTGCATACTTTAGGAGCAGCAGTTGAGAGTACCAAAGCATAAACCGATGTAAAATGTTTAACACGATGGAATAGTTCTTGCAACATGTTGGAGAGAATGTCAGAACAGGAAAAAAAGAGTTATTGCTGCGTAACCCAGTTGATAGCACAACTATCCAAAGCTTGAACACTTATTCTTATTAGTGGATCATCATTGAAAAATTTGAGCATTCACTAAAGCCATTTTAGAATATTACCAAGGAATGTAACAAAAGGAAATCAACAATTGCAGATATCATCCCAGCAGTGTTTGCTCTGAAGGTATTCTTAGAAAAGGTCTTGGCTATTACTTCTACTTGTAGCATAGGTAGTTATGCTGATTATTATTACCATGATTGAAGAGTTACATAAATCAGTGTAAAAAGGATTAGATATCTTTTTGAACAACAAAATGTTGTCTGTTTCAACCTTTCCAGATCTTCGATTCAAGATACAGTTTCAGAAAATTGATTTAGGCATGTTAAGGCAGCGAGTGGTAGAGTTAAAGAAGGAAGAGTTCGCATGTAGATGCGGCAATCGATCGTGAAGCGGGTAACAAGAGTCCATTTTAAGCATCACAAACTGCTATGATGAATTAACAGTTTTAGCACGACTGAAATCGGTACACGAGAGAAAACAAGGTGGAAAAGAAAATTTATTAGCAACTTCTATAAAGAAAAACGTAAAGCTAAAAGAAAGTTAAAATCTTCCCATATCCAAGAAATAGATAACTATTTATAAACTTACCATTACTGGGAAGACTAGAAGACCCATCTTCCATGGCGGAGAAAAACAAAGGACAACAATTATTATTATTTTGAGAAAACATCAGTTGAGAGCGAATGTTTATTTACCACGGGAAGAAAAGGGTTCATATATGAACTCGGTAGAAACAGATTAACAATAATGGAGGAAGGATGTTCATTCATTGCAATTTAAGACAATTTAAATTTGAATATTAATAATGAACATTACACTAATAATTCTATGATGAATAGTGTGTGTGTGTGTGTGTGTGTGTGAAATATAATCCCACAATTGCTTAAAACTATATATTAAATTTTAAAATGATTGAATAACGCATTAGGTCGCAACCAGAGTAGAAAAGTAATTTTTCATTTTGGTATTACACTGTATAAGGTTTTAATGACACTTTCAAACCCTTAAAATTTAAAGTAAAACAACACTTCTAGTTGATTAATATACGGTGTTTCAGGTCGACCCTAGAAATATGGAAATTGGCGGAATTTGTAGCAATTGGACCACGTCTTCCAATTCACCGCTGTGGAAATGTCTGGTCGAGAAATACACGAACACCCAGATGATAATGTGGCGTTGCACCATCCTGTTGCCAAAAGATTTAATTAACATCCAGAAACATTCAGGAAGAATGGGACAAGACACTGTTTTGCAGCATTTCCAGCATTTCTTCAAAGAAAATGGTCCTACAACACCATTGGAAGAAATTCCTGCCCAAACTGTTACTCCAGGTGCATTCACCTGGTGAGTCAGGACAGTGTGGATTCGTATCACTCCAGATGTAACAGTTGACACTGCCATCCAGAAGAAATTTTGCCTCATCAGTCCACACAATTTTGTCCGATAACTGTGGGTCGTGTTTCAAGTGATCAAGCACAATGGTACAAAACTGGTTTCGTCTGTCAGGGTTATCTTCCGACAAAGCATGAACTGCATGTGGGCGATAGTCTTACTGTTCATACTTTATCAAACATCATAAAATGTTTTCCGCATCAACCCAAATTAAATAAAAAATTAAATGGTACTATTCATTTATATCCCATCAACAAGTTTATAAAAATTGATTGATTATTTAAAAAAAATAATTTTTAAATAACCAAGGAGCATTTATATACTCCGTATATAATAAAGTTAATAAAAAACCTAACCTAAGAGGTTAGATTAGATTAGGTTTTTTATTATTAACTTCATTATATAAGGAGTATATAAATGCTGTTTGGTTATTTAAAAATTAAATTTTTTTTAAATATTTCTAAACTTATTGGTGGAGATATGACAGGATAGTACCAATTAAATATTTAATATTAAATTTTATAAAGCAAATAAGTTTTTACAAATTAAAATCCAAATTGTGTTCGCAACTCTTTGCTGAAGCCAAAACATTCAGCGGCTGAATAATGTTTTCCGAGCTGGGGGTCGTCAACATTTTGTTGCATGAACCCATTAAACACACACACACACACACTTTTTATCCTGCTAGAGATGCCACCTTAACGGTGTTTGGTTTTCAGCGAGTAATCCTAGTCAGCTAACCCACCAACCTTACGCAGATTTTTTATTACGACCTTAACCGAGCAGTTTCTAATCCTTGACGCTAACACCGGGTACAAAGGATGGTTCGTTTGGGCCATGACTTAAGATAGGAATAATTAACAGTTTCTAATTTAACGCTATTTAACCAAGCTAACACCTTATAACTAACTTGAATACAAAGAAAACAACGTATACATTATAACCAATTTTAGAAGAAAATTTACATTAAGAGCAGTCTGTCGATTCAGTAATTGGAAGCTCTCGGATTACCTCACCTCCCTATAACTACACCCTAACGCTAACTCACTGAAATTCAGGTCGAGATTCACAAGAGTGTAGAGGGTCGGATCCTTTCCGTTTGGGGGCTAGCAGCGAATTTTAATGAAAATCGGTATACTAATGTAGTTTTGGTCACTGATTTTAAAAGTAACTTTTTTTTTTTGGAGAAATGAAAACAAACATGTTAGAGCACTTTAAATAATTAATGTGCTTTTAACGAAAATATCATGACAACCTAACCAATCGTCAAGGGCGTACAGTTGACCTAACCGGGCACTCAATTGACCTTAGTTATTTAATTGGTGATAATTCTTGATTTTTTTTCTACTACTTTTACAGATCTGTCGGGATCCTTCAAAAAACGTATTCTTCGTTAGGGATAATTTAAAGTTGCACTTTTTACCGTTTGACCGACGCTTTTGGCAGCGGAAGAACTGGGTATTTTTATCAAAGGAACACACACCCACACTTAGAGCACTTTTTCATAAACAGTATCAGTTTGTGACTCTGGCTAAATTTAACACAATCCTCTGTAACTAGTTTAAGCTAGTTAAAACACATTAATTATTTAAAGTGCTCTAACATTTTTTTTTTTTCATTTCTCAAAAAAAAAAAAAGTTATTTTTTAAATCAGTGACCAAAAGTACATTAGTATACCGATTTTCATTAAAATTCGCTGGTAGCCCCCAAACGGAAAAGACCCAGAGGGCCTACCTCAGTTTGCGATATCCTATTTTGGCGTCCAAAATTATTCAACCAACCAGTTAGGTCAACTGTACGCCCTTGACGATTGGTTAAGTCGTTACATTTTCGTTTAAACTAACGAAAATATCAAGACCTAACCTAACCAATCGTCAAGGGCTTACAGTTGACCTAACCGGGCACTCAATTAACCTAATTAACAAAAGTAATTTGAAAGGGTAAAACTTTACAAGACACCCGCATTGCCATGAAACATGCTACAGTAACGAAACATATATCAATCGATAGAGCAGAAATAATGGTGCAAGCAGCTATGTATCATTTTGAAAATATTAGAAAATAAAGTTATGATACTTTGAAGCAATGTCATTTTTAGCGACATTTAGCGACAGTTTGAGATATATCTAGCGACATCTGGCAATTTTTAGCAATTATTGGTATATCTAGCGACATCTGGCAATATTTTTAGCAATTATTGGTATATCTAGCGACATTTGGCAACCCCTTAGTTGCCACACCATTCAATTACTCCATTAGGTCAGATCTGGTCAGTTTTTGTTTTGTTGTTGTGGCGTAAAGATGGATTGTTGTGACATGTCAGTTACTGTGTTTTTTTTATCAGTAACGAAACATATCAATCGATAGAGCAAAAAAAAAAATGGTGCAAGCAGCTATGTATCATTTTGAAAATATTAGAAAATAAAGTTATGACACTATGAAGATGTTACTAGGCCTATCATAGCTTACACTATTTAGATCTTTTCCGTTTCATGTACTGTTTCCGATTTTGTTGAAAATAAGATATTTAGGGGCCAGTTCCGTATTGCCCCCCACGCAAAATATGATTTTATTGAACATTAGGATTATAAATTATTTTGATACAAAATATAAAAAATTCAAAAGGGTAATACTAAGCCGTGCAACGATCGCACTGGTGGGGGATAAAGTAGTTTGGCCGCAAAAAAAAACAACCTATAAAACCCTATACCGATCAATTTGTGATGCGTGATCTTTACGGGGGCGGAGCCCCCGTACCCCCGAGACCTAAATTATACAAATGATAATGTAATAACATGTACCCACCTTGCCTGGGTAGCCGGAGCCATAAGGACTAATGTAAAGAATAAAAAAGTTAAGTGCACTTTTTTTAAATTTATTACAAACCAATATTTTCTCACCATATTGAATATTTTTATCAGAAGTAGAAAACCATAGTTGTTTTTTACTAACAAAAAGCACCAATTTTTTAATATATATACGAAACTTTTTTAATAAAAAAATGTGGGGGGCAATACAGAACTGTAGCCGATATTTAATGTACAGTAGGTTAACTGAATGCCCGGTTAGGTCATCTGTACGCCCTTGATGACTGGTTAGGTTAAGTCGTGATATGTTCGTTAGTTTTAACGAAAATATCAACTTAACCTAACCAATCGTCAAGGGCATTCAGTTGACCTACATTAAATATCTTATTTTCAACAAAATCGGAAACAGTACATGAAACGGAAAAGATCCAAATGGTGTAAGCTATGATAGGCCTAGTAACATCTTCATAGTGTCATAACTTCGTTATTTTCTAATATTTTCAAAATGATACATAGCTGCTTGCATCATTTTTTCTGCTCTATCGATTGATATGCTTCGTTACTGTAGCATGTTTCATGGCAATGCGGGTGTCTTGTAAAGTTTTACCTTTGAGTGTTGGAGTGCCGTTTATTTTTGGTTGGGACGCCAAAATAGGATATTACCCCTCAGTTTTTATAATTAATAACGTGGGGAACGTCTCAACAGCGATGGTAAAACTGCCGTTAGCGAAGATTCCACATTTATCTTGGCTTTTAAACTCTCCAAATTTGCAAGAACGTGCAACTTAACAACGGAACTCGAAGAGGGCACGATGGTGGTCGGACATAACACTTGTCAGGCTGATTATATATTGGTTGTTGTAAATAACGCCAGGAATGGATGCTTCCTGTACCAAATTTATTTCATTAATTACCATAATTACCACACAAGATTTCGACAATCTTTCGTTTTAGGTACGTAAAATCGATTGGTTAGGTTAAGTCGTGATATTTTTGTTAGTTTTAACGAAAATATCATGACAACCTAACCAATCGTCAAGGGCATACAGATGATCTAACCGGGGATTCAATTAACTGGGGACAACTCACAAGTAGATAGATCACAGCACTGCATTATCACATGCTCACACTACAACAATAGTATTCAAACTAAACTAAGCCTAGGCAGGCAACAAAAGCATTAACAAAAAACTACGCTTAATATGCAATTTAATATACTTTACAATTTAATATTAAAGTATATTAAATAAATATTTGGAACAATTTTTGTTTTTGTTGCATATTTAGCGAAATGTTTTAAAAACAATATTTTGATTTTGCGTACCTAAAACGAAAGATCGCCAGATTTCCTCCTATAAAAAAGAACAATTTTACCTCAGAGACAGCCTCCAAAAGTTTCAAATTTTCACTCCAAATAATTGCAGACAAATTACTTAAATCTCCAAAACTCCTGACAATAAGTTTGTAGTGTTTTAACGTTGTCAACGCTTTTAACTTTTTAACGTCCTTAAAATTTTAACTCTTATTCGTCATTAACACTTTTCATAATTTTAACGTTGCCAAACTGTTTCCAACGATGTTAAACTTTTCAAACTGCTGTTAAACTTTAACTTCTTTTTAACGCCTTATTATAACGTTAGAAATTTTAAACTTTACGCTTGAAAACTCTTATCCAACTATAAAATATACAGAATTAACACACA
The DNA here is from genome assembly GCA_023014485.1 of Bathynomus jamesi. NCBI lineage: Eukaryota > Metazoa > Arthropoda > Malacostraca > Isopoda > Cirolanidae > Bathynomus > Bathynomus jamesi. The sequence continues at coordinate 691,002 of JAJOZX010001195.1, read as the reverse complement.
AATCACAAAAGAATTATTTCTGCAACAGAAATAAATAGTCAATCGAAATGTTGAAATTCAAACACGTAGATTGCAAATGGCGGCTCTCTGTTCTCCCAGTTGCATGACGTCACGTGTTGGTTGGTTTATTGAATTCGTAATTAAGACAATTATCCCACCTTTCACTAACCCTACCTAGGATTTACAATGTTCCGTTACAACACACACACACACACACACATATATATATATATATATATATATATATATATATGAAAAATTATTTCACGAAAGTGACACGTGAAAAGTATTTATGATGAATAAAACCACGAAGGAAAAAGAAACACAAAGGGGTGCTCAAGCGCTTTCGTCTAATGACATCCTCAGGAACACTGGAGTGAAAGGACAGATCAAGGCAATATATAGGTTACAAAAATAAACATACATACATACACATTCACATATATATACATATATATATATACATATATATATATATATATAAATATATACATATATATAGTAAGCATAGAAAAAAATTGTGGGAGGAGCCAACATTTATATGGTCACAGAAGAATAAAGAAATAAAAATAAATATAAATATAAATTGAGAAAAAATTAATTACAAAATAGTGCCTTAGTGATATATATGTCACAGCCTAAATAATCATAAAGAAATAAACAGGCAAATAAAAAAACCCCATAAATACATATACATACATATATATATATATATATACATATATATACACATACATATATATATATATATATATATATATAAAGACACTTTTAGCACTTTGGCCGACCTTCCATATAAATTCAAATGGCTTTTTTATGGAACAGGTCACAAAAGAATAAAGAAATAAAAATAAATATAAATATTGTAAGTGGAGTCTACCAATTCAAGCTCAAGAGGGAGGATTTACAATCGATTTAATAGATGCTGCCAAATTGATATATATGTCACATTATTAAAAAATAAAAATTGAAAGATAAATTTTAAGAGAGGCACACCAATTT
>JAJOZX010001195.1:672500-687500 GCA_023014485.1 Bathynomus jamesi | reverse complement strand
GTCCTACAAGCTTTTCAATGCCAAGTTTATAAAATTCAGGCGATTTTGAGGCAAAAAACGTACAAAGACTGGTGTGCAGGTCATCTAAAGAAGTATACTGCTTCTCGTCAAGATAGTTTTGTAGACTCCTGAAGAGATGATAATCTGAAGGCGCAAGGTCTGGAGAATATGGAGGATGTGGAAGTTTTTCTCACCCAAGCTCCTCAATTTTTGCAGAAGTGATCCGAGCGGTATGAGGACGTGCGTTGTCGTGGTGGAACACGATTCCTTTCCGATTAACCAAAGAACGTCTCTTTTCTTTTAGTGCAGTGTTCAATCGATCCAGTTGTTGACAGTAGACTTGAGCGGTGATTGTTTGGTTGTGTGGTAAGGTTTCAAAGTGTATTACACCACCTTTATCTCACCAAACACTAAGCAACACCTTCCGAGGGTGAAGATTTGGTTTTGGCTGTGGTGTCGCTGGTTCCCCGGCACAAACCCACTGTCGACGGCGCTTAACATTCTGGTACAGTATCCACTTTTCATCACCAGTCACTAAACGGTGCAAAAACGGATATTGGGGTTCACGGGAATGAGGAGCTATGCTAATGTTTACCCGCACCCTCAGATTGTCGACCGACAATTCATGTGGCACCCATTTTCCTAACTTAGGCACTTTCCCGAGTTGTTGCAAATGTCGATGGATGGTGGACGGGGATGCATTGAGTTACTGGGCCAATTCTTCGACAGTTGTTGAACAGTCTTCTTCAAGTGCGGCTAACAGCAGGTCATCATCAAACTCAGCAGGGCGTCCAGAGTGTGCTGCATCTGTCAAACAGCAGTCACCATTCCTAAACTTTTGAAACCATCTTTGACATTTCCTCACATGCAGAATATCGTTGCCATAAACTTCCTGAATGTTTCGCGTTGCTTCAGTAGCACTATTCCCTTTTTTGAACTCGTAAAGCATTATATGCCTGATATGCTCTTCTGATACCGCCATGTTTATGAGGAGTTCACATAAAGCAAAACACACGTCTTCACTGGTCAAGGTTTGTAAAGTATGTAGCGAAACACGATAGATCTCCTCTTAGATATAACCTTCGGAAAATTTATGCTTAAACCGAGTAGGGCTAGTTTAAACTTAATCTATCGTTAAAAACGACATTACTTATGGGATAACCTGATATATATATATATACACACGAGGGTAATTCAATAAGTATCCGCACTTTTTATTTTCACAATTTTATTTTCACATCTGATAGATTATAAACACATCACTTCTGAACATAGTCTCCCTGTTTCTCAGTACACTCAGTCCAGCGATCTACAAGCTTCCTAATGCCATCACAAAAGAATGTTTTGGCTGTGTGCGTAGCCATTCATGCACCGCCTCCTTCAGGTCATCATCGCCTTGGAATCGCTGACCATCTAGGACGTTTGGGCGCGGAGCCGGTTTGGCGCCGCCGTTAATCCGAACCACGTCCCACCAGCAGCCCAGCGTCTTAACCACTAGGCTACCTAGGGTACCCATTTATCTACCAACCAATTTTTATTGTGTGGAAGGATGAACAGCTAGGTTTGCTGCGCGCTGCCTGCCGCCACTGGGTCTCGATCCCGGGCCAATGGATTCGTAGTCAGCGATGCTAACCACTACACCACCGAGGCTCATTTATATATATATATATATATATATATATATATATATATAGAGAGAGAGAGAGAGAGAGAGAGAGAGAGAGAGAGAGAGATTCCTTATGCGGCACGCATTACCTTTGATAACCTCTCTAATTGCTGCTAATTCCTCATGAACAGGAAACAAAATGTGTGAAATCAAGATTACACACGAGAAAGACGTTGTTGAGGGGCGACGAAAGTCGTGTCTGAAGATATTAAAACCAAGTATTAAGTAGTAATACTTGGTTATTAACCTGAAGTGCTGTCTGTCTTTTCAGATAAGTTGTGTTGTTGCCCTTAATAGCATAAATGTCTGAAAATATATCAAGTAAGAGAGGGAAACAGAAGTTTTCACATAATGGATATTTGTATGTGTTTGATAAATGGTAGCAAGCGCGACCCTTCGTTACTTTTTTGGCGGTGCGAGCAAAAGAGTCAGTGTATTATAAGGTGTATATATAAAATGGGTACTTTTCCGTTATCTGCCCCATTGACGATTGGTTAGGTTCAGTCATGATATTTTCGTTAAAACTAACAAAAATATCACAACTTAACCTAACCAATCGCCACTGCCCGGTTAGGTCAACTGTACGCCCTTGACGATTGGTTAGGTTAAGTCGTGATATTTTCGTTAGTTTTAACAAAAATATCACGACTTAACCTAACCAATCGTCAGGGGGGCAGATAACGGAAAAGTACCCATATTATATATACACCTTATAATACACTGACTCTTTTGCTCGCACCGCCAAAAAAGTAACGAAGGGTCGCGCTTGCTACATTTATCAAACACATACAAATATCCATTATGTGAAAACTTCTGTTTCCCTCTCTTACTTGATATATTTTCAGACATTTATGCTATTAAGGGCAACAACACAACTTATCTGAAAAGACAGACAGCACTTCAGGTTAATAACCAAGTATTACTACTTAATACTTAATACTAATTAACGGCGGCGCCAAACCGGCTCCGCGCCCAAACGGCGGCGCCCAAACGGTGGCGCCCAAACGGCGGTGCCAAAACGTCGGCGCCAAAACGTCGGCGCCAAAACGTCCCATTCCGCTTTTAGTGGTCCAAACAGGTAAAAATCCGAAGGTGCCAGGTCTGGACTGTAGGCTGGATGGTCGAGAACATCAAATTAAAATTCTTGAAGGCATTTTTTAGTCTGTGCAGCGGTATGAGGGCGCGCATTGTCGTGTAACAGAATAACACCTTCCGACAATCTCCCTCTCCGTTTTGTGTGAATTGCTTGCTTTAACTCATTCCGAAGCATGTCAGAATACGATGCAGTTGTTACTGTAGTTCCATGCTCTAGATAATGTTCAAGGTTATCATTATCCGTATTCTGACATGCTTCGGAATGAGTTAAGCCAAAAACATTCTTTTGTGATGGCATTAGGAAGCTTGTAGATCGCTGGACTAAGTGTATTGAGAAACAGGGAGACTATGTTGAGAAGTGATGTGTTTATAATCTATCAGATGCGAAAATAAAATTGTGAAAATAAAAAGTGCGGATACTTATTGAATTACCCTCGTATATACACTATGTTAACTGACGTTTTCTTGCTATAACTGTATCATCTGGACATTTTTGGGGGAGGAGGGTCACATGAAGTCTGTGGTTTACAAGTCATGGTCACACACCATTTAAGAACAAGAAGTCATTCGAAAGGAAAGTGCCAACGTCTCTACTGGAATATTACGCAATTTTCACTGTAGTTTATGTAAGAGAGGTACAGTTGCCCGCATATGTAATGTTCCTCGCCTCACAGGCGACTCCATACATGTGGTAACGCCGCAGCGATAGTCAAGGTTCCCCAACTGGGGGAAGATGGGGTGGAGGGGCACAACCGAGTCCAACAACATATAATATTGACATACAGGTAAGGCGCCGTTCAAAAATTACGTAACGCTATTTTTGCTAAAACCTGACACCCCACCCCTGTAACGTTCCGTAACGTGTGGGGTGTGGGGTGGGGGAAGTGTTACATAACATCTTAGGGGCTGCCTGGTCTAGCGTTACAGAATGTTCCTGGGGGATCTGGGGTGTCAGGTTTTAGCAAAAATAGCGTTACGTAATTTTTGAACGGCCCCTAATTATAATGTAATGTCTGTGTTCTTAAAGATAAACGATTAATATGATCGTGAACAGCGTTGAACTCCATGTTTACTAGTCTTATACAATAATAAGGTTCCATCATGATTACTGCAAGTCTATATGAACAGATACCACAACACAACTTTTTATATACTAATGAATTTGAACCAAAAATAGACATTACGCAACCATCCTCCACACTCCCCCATTCCCCTTCCCCACCCACCAGTCTCGCGTATATTAAATCATTATGTAGCAATACTAATAAAGCTGATGTAGAGTCCGTGTGCAACCTTAAACCTTTACTAACCTACATATCTACAAGATTATATATATATATATATATATATATATATATATATATATATATATATATAAACTTTTATATATATATATATATATATATATATATATTATATAATATATATATAAAATGACAGGAAAACAATAAAAGAAAAACTGGAGGGTATCGATAGGGAAATACAAGCCCTGATTAAGGACCATACAGAGAGGGAAGAGGAAAAGGCGGTAGAAACAATAAAGGAAAATCCAAAATACTTCTATAGCTAAGCAAAAAGGAAAACAAACGCGCGCCGCTATTGGGCCCTTAAGGACGGGAAATAATGAACTAACCGACGATCCAAAAGAAATATCTGATACATTGAGAGCTCAATATGAATCAGTTTTCAGTACCCCAAAAAGTGACAAAGCGATACCTGACATAAATGCATTCTTTGAAGAGGAATTGCAAGGAGAGTATATAACAGACTTTGAGTTTACACCAGAAGATGTAGCGAGAGCTATAGGACAAATGAAACTACATTCAGCTGCAGGTCCGGACAATTGGAACGCATTATTGCTTAAAAACTGTAAAAATGAAATAGCTACACCTTTATACTGGATATGGAGAAGATCCCTAGACAATGGGGAAATACCGAGCATCTTGAAAAGAGCAAACATTGTCCCTATATATAAAGGAGGGGACAGATCTCAAGCAAAGAACTATAGACCAGTGTCATTGACGTCCCACCTCACCGAAGTATTTGAAAGAATAGTTAGAGAGAAAATTTATGATTTCCTGGAGACACGGGAAAGATTCAACGAAAATCAGCATGGATTCCGGTCAGGTAGATCATGCCTATCACAACTAATAGAGCACTACAACAATATCCTAGATGCATTGGAAGGCAATGACAACTACGATGTTATATACACAGATTTTGCTAAAGCTTTCGATAAATGTGACCATGGTATAATAGCACATAAAATTAAAGACATGGGAATAACAGGCAAAGTGGGAAAATGGATCTACAACTTCCTTAGTGATCGTCTGCAGGTCGTCAAAATTCAAGGTATATCATCATCAGAATCGGAAGTACGCAGCTCAGTACCACAAGGGACAGTACTGGCCCCACTCCTGTTCATTATCATGCTAACAGACATAGACAGCGGAGTAAACAGAAATAGTATAGTAACATCCTTTGCAAACGATACAAAGATCAGCAGAAAAATCAGCGATGTACATGACGTGGAGGCCTTGCAGAGGGACACGAACAAAATATACAAATGGTCAGAAGACAACAACATGTCATTCAACGCCGAGAAATTTCAGCTCTTGAGATATGGTAGAAAAGAAGAACTTAAACAGACTGCATATTATGCTCCAGATAGACAGGAAATTCAGAGAAGCATGAAAGCGATTGATCTCGGGATAATAATGACAGATGATGCGAAATTCGAAACACAAAATCAGATAGCGATAAATAAAGCAAAAAGAGTCGCCGGACAGGTTCTAAGAACGTTCAAGAGAAGGGACAGGACAGTAATGATTCCCCTGCTCAAAACACTGATTATACCAAAACTTGAATACTGCTCAGTTTTGACGTCCCCATAAAAAAAAGAAGAAACTAATAAACTAGAAGAAACGCAAAGGCATTTCACAGCCAAGATTGATGGCTGCAAAGAACTCAACTACTGGGAAAGACTACGTAAACTAAATTTGTACTCACTGGAAAGAAGAAGAGAGAGGTACATCATAATCTACATATGGAAAATGATCGAAAAACTGGTACCAAACCTAAAACTAAACCCAATTACCATTCAAACAACACTGGAAAATAGGAAAGGCAGAATGTGTAGTGTTCCCAAATTAAAGGCACGACAAGGGACCTCCTCAACCCTGAAGGAAAATAGCTTGGTTGTCAGGGGGCCAAGACTTTTCAACCAGCTTCCTAAGGACCTCAGAAACGTAACGGGGGTCAAAGTTGAAGTCTTCAAGAAAAGACTGGATGCCTGGCTCAGGACAGTACCAGATGAGCCGGGCGTGCCTGGCTATGTACGGTGGAGAGCGCAAGAAAGCAACTCGCTCCTCCACCAGGCCAGACCTAGAGGCGGGGCCACCAGCTTGACCTCCGTGTGAAGAGAGACCAACGCACGAAACAACATAAGGTTCATAAGGTATATATATATATATATATATATATATATATATATATATTAACAATGAGCGAGAAAAAGATTGAGACAGTGTGAGAGGGCGAGCTAGAGGGGCAGAGAGACTTAGTGGGAAATGGCTTATCGATTGTTACACAAAGAACTTGTTAGCAGTTTCGATCTGAATAACAGTAACTGATTATCAAACTCACATAAGAATAATCCACGGTTATACAGGGTGTCCCAGAATTAACTATCTATTTCAATGAAATCGGACAAATTGTTTAAAAAAACACTTTTATTTATGTTTATCATGTTTAATATGTGTTAAAAATGTATAAATTTCTAAATTTTTTTCATAATTTTATTTTCATAATTTTTTCAGTTTTTCATAGTTTTATTTTTAGAATGGCAAAGAGACTCTCCAAAAGTTAACGTGTGGCTTGGAATGACCAAATCCAAAATTTATGGCCCATTCTTCTTTGCTGAAGCAACTGTAACAGGTACCGTCTACCTTGATATGCTTCAGCAGTTTCTCGAACCACAGCTTCTTGATGATGGCATTCTTGATAATGTTGTGTTTCAACAAGATGGAGCACCATGTCATTATGCTCTAATTGTTCGAGAATACCTCAACAGACGCCTTCCGAATCGGTGGATTGGACGTGGAGGACCTCGACCTTGGCCTCCGCGTTCTCCGATTTGACACCCCTGGATTTCTTTGCATGGGTTTCATAAAAACAAAGGTTTTATCGCCAAAAGATCAATAGTTTAGCTGAACTTAAAGAACGCATCCAGTTGCAGTGCGGGAGATAACACCTGAAATGCTTCAAAATGTGTTTTCGCAACGCTGAGGATAGATTTGAAATTTGCAGAGATACAGACGGTGCACATGTTGAAACTTCTCAATAAAGTTTTTGACTTATGATTTATAAATCTATTTGTTTTTGTATCATAATTTAGTAATAACACAAATTATGTCAGTTTTTATTAAATTTGTCCGATTTCATTGAAATAGATAGTTAATTCTGGGACACCCTGTACTAGCATAAACATATTTATATATACTTATAAATTCATACAATATTATACTAATGTTTGTGAAATGACGTTGATGCGCCAAACCGTGGTGTTGGCATGGTTACTTGCTGTCGCCGTCCAGGAGAGACTACATATGGGCGTGTCAGTGGAAACCTTAAGGTGACGGTTGCATGAAGCAGGATATCACCACCGGTTTGTGGCTGATGCCTATTATATTAATAGTGTTTTCCAGATTGTATTTGTATTATTATCAATGTTGAGAGATAATGATTTAATCACGATGGACAGATAAACCCATTAATGTTTTTCAGATTTCCTGTTGCATTATCAATGTGGAGATATTATTAGATATTAACAAGGAATATATATATATATAATATATATATATATATATATATATATATATATATATATAAATCTATTATATAATCTATATATATATATATATATACACAATAAAACACCAATTCTTTATTACAGCAAATATGCAATGGTTGAGAATGTTTTTACTAAATAGTTTTATCATACAAGATGCTCACAATTTGCCATAGATTAACATAAATGGCACAGCTATACCCGGTTCATAGTTAGTATCTGGTCCATCCCCCATTATTGTCAATTACATCTTGTAATCTGTGTGGCATAGATGCAACATGGTTATGTATGATGTGTGGGTTCGACACATTCGCCGTCACGTGCCCACTCCGTGCCACTTCGTAAATATTTTGGCGGGCATATCTCGTGTTGTTCTGTCGACAACACCGTACGGCTGTGAGTTTTAGACGCAAACGTCTTCTCGTCAAAGAAGATAACTCTGCTCCAGTATGCGAGATCATCATTTATATGCTGGCGAGCAAACGAGAGCTTGGCCTGACGATGTCTTTCCTCGATCCTCTCTTTTTTGGCAGGAGTACGGTGGTGATATCCTGCTTCATGTAACCGTCTCCTTACGGTGTCCAATGACACACTCATATGTAGTGTCTCCCGGATGGCGACTGCGTTGTTGATGGGATCGTTCTGCACTTCGTTAATTATTCTCCGGTCTTCTTTTGGGGTGGTCTTTCTTGGTGCCCCACACTTAGGACGATCTAGCAGATTCCCAGTCGCCTGCCACCTCTGCACCCAGCGTCGAACAGTAGGCTTCGAAATTCACAGTTCCATGGTTATGTCAGCTACAGAGAGGCCTGCTTCCCGCACACCAATTATCCGGCCTCGCTGTGCAATTTTATCTTGAGCTGGATTCATTTTCAGAGTCGGTGTTCGTCATACGGTGTAGAAATATAGTATGAGCATAGATCATGCCAGTAACCATGTCAACACCTCGGTTTGGCCCATCAACGTCATTTCACAAACATTAGTATAATATTGTATGAGTTTATAAGTATATATACTGTATAACCAGGTTAATTTCGCGGCAGCAAATTTTCGCTCTTTCATATCCTTGGACGAGTTCGCGGCATCATAATTTCGCGGTCAACAGTTGCTAGTTATAATCTTACAGATTAAAATGACGTCATGAATGACGACATTTATTCTGGACTGTGATTGGTCGAAGTTGAGGTCGAATATCAAGGCAAGTTTTACCTCTTGGTATGCGGATAAAGTTTCAGCAGCACTCAATGTAAATGAATTTCTCAGGAAGATAGATTTGAAGCTCCTCACCTTGAAACCTATTCATGCAAAATGGATTGTCTCTGCATGGGATAACCTACACAAAATGACGGAGACCATTCGGAAGGGTTGGGAAATTAGTGGCATTCATGACATTCTTGTTATACAGTAATAATGCAGTATAATTTAAAATGTTTTTACTGCTTTTACTTTACAATGTTTGGATCACCTGAAGATCAGGGCCCCCAGCCTTCTTTAGTTAGCTTTAAATGCTAACTAACAAAAATATCACGACCTAACCTAACCAGTCGTTAGGTCAACTGTACGCCATTGACGATTGGTTAGGTTAGGTCGTGATATTTTCGTTAGGTAACCTTATAAAACTAACTAAAGAAGGATGGGGGCCCTGATCTTCAGGTGATCCCAATGTTTTATTACAATATACTGAATTTACTTTTCAAATAAAGCATTTTAATGATATACGTTTTATTTTCTTACTATTTTCCAAAGATTAGTTAAAATTGTCAAATTTTCGCCTGCTGGATATTTTCGCGTAAACTATAGTCTATGCGAAAAAAAGCGAAAATTTCCTGCAGGCGAACATTTCGCATTCACAGTATATAAAAAGTTCTTTGTAGTAGCTGTTCATATAGATTTGCAGTAATCATAATGAAACCCTATTACTGTATAAGACTAGTAAACTACATGGAGTTCAACACTGTTCACGATCATATTAATTGTTTACCTTTATTAACACATTACATTATAATTACCTGTATGTCAATGAATGCACATTCAATTGTCTTTTAGATATATTAGATATATATATATATGTCTGTGTTATATGTTGTTGGACTCGGTTGTACCCCCTCCACCCCACCTTCCCCCAGTTGGGGTACCTTGACTAACACTGCGGCGTTGCCACATGTACGGAGTCGCCTGTGAGGCGAGGAACATTACATATGTGGGGAACTGTACATACTGTATGTAAACAACTTACCGCCTCCATTTTCAACACTTATTGAATTGATAAATAGTCCACATTGGTCTGGAATTTTAGCTCACTTTTATATATACTAGCTAATGTGGGCCCTGCGGGCCCATTTAACTAGACCTACGGTGCTGGGACCTTCGGCCTCAGTAATTGGTGGGCCGCAGGTCCCCCAATTACTGGGGAGTCAATGGTTTTCGGTCAATAAAACTACAGAAAAGAACACAGCCATGAAAATCTTAGGCTTCACAAATCTTGATATAATGGGTTCGGATGTGAAGCTCAAGATTTTCATTGCTCCATTCTTTTCTATAGTTTTATTGACCGAATAATTGAACCCTCAGTAATTGGAGGTCAATTATTAGGTCAAATAAACTATAGAAAAGAACGCAGCAATGAAAATATTAAGCTTCACATCCGAATCCATTGTATCAACTATCAAGCAATGAAAATTTTAACGCGCTACAGTAAAAAGTTGAGACAAAGCAAAACACATTTATTTCGATGTTCAGAATCGCTTTAATAATAGTAAATACATGGTGTCCACAGACGGGGTCGCTGTTGCAGATCCTTCTTCTTCATTCACTTCTGTCTTGAGCCACCTCTTCCTCCAGTCCCTTATCACTATCTTTCTTCAGTCTATCCCGCCACCTCATCTTAGGTCTACCTCTTTTTCTCGTGTCTGGAATTTCCATCCTCAGCATCCGTCGTCCCACATACTCCTCCTCCCTCCTCTGGACATGCCCAATGCCCATACCATCTCAATCTCTTTTCCTGTGACTTCTTGGAGATTTCCGTTACTTTTGTTGTTCCTCTTGTTATAATGGATCTGCATTCATAAGGTTTTGGCAAACGTTTTACGGCCGGATGCCCTTCCTGCCGCCAACCCTCCTCCTTTCTCCGGGCTTGGGACCGGCTGAGACTTGGGCTGGCTTGCCCACTCCCAGGCGGAGTGAGGTACCCGGCGTTGCCCGGGTTAACTGAATGCCCGGTTAGGTCAACTGAATGCCCCCCAAAACCCCCTCACCCCCTTTATGCAACATGGGGGCTAACCCTCCCCCATTACCCACCCCTCCTCATTACCCCCACCCCTCTACCCCACAAACAGACAGGCTAAACTACAGAAAAGAACGCAGCCGTGAAAATTTTGAGCTTCACATTGTGTTAAGATTTCTGAATCTGATCAGATATCTCCCAAAACCCCCCTGACCAAATAATTACTGTTGGTTCAATTATTTGGTCAATAAAACTATAGAAAAGAACACAGTCATGAAAATCTTGAGCTTCACATTGCCGCCCGTAATACAAACAGACAGGCTGACCGACTCTGTGTTGACATTCTTCATCCCATAAGAGGTCCCCGTGCCAAATTTGGTAGCTCTAGGTCAAACGGTTTGCGCTTGCATAAAGGACAGACAAACAGACAGAAAGGCAGAAATATATAATAGATATATATGGATGGTGATGATGAATGATGATGATGTTCTATGTTCGTTTATACACGCCTAAATAGCTCGGGTAATCTGCACCAAATTTAGTATACACATTCAGGGAGAGCTAGGGAAGGTTTTAGTGATATACCCGCTCCTCCCGTTTCCCCCTTAGGCCTTGGTTGTGTTTCGGGGGACTTTATCTAGTGTGTGTATATATATATATATATATATATATGGGAATGAACTCAGAATGGTTCCCTGAGTTTTTTATGATACACACAGACCGTGCATGGAACAAGGAACTCTTCTGGGATAATTAAATCCACTATAGTCCGAATAAGTAATGGTAAATGACAAATACCATAGTTTTTCTTTTTCATGATGCAAGCCCGACGTGGGCAACGGGTCTCTCGTAAAGAGGTTCCATAAATATAGCTTCCCTCACCAGCTATCTGCAAAGCAGACAGGATCCAGCTTTGGGACATGGATCTAGGGTTTAAAGCAGCCTAGCCCCACTACATTTAGAACCTCAATATAAGTAAAAGACTCGTTGCATTCACGTCGGATTGAATAAATCAAAGAAAAAGGGGTAACTATTATATTTTTAGCCAAAACCAAAACTTAAACCTCAACTGGCAGAATTGAGCGTCCACTTTTCAAGGCACAATACATGTCCGTATTGAGGTTCTAAATGTAGTGGGGTTAGGCTGCTTTAAACCCTAGATCCATGTCCCAAAGCTGGATCCTGTCTGCTTTGCAGATAGCTGGTGAGGGAAGCTATATTTATGGGACCTCTTTACGAGAGACCCGTTGCCCACGTCGGGCTTGCATCATGAAAAGAAAAACTATGGTATTGTCATTTACCATTACTTATTCGGACTATAGTGGATTTAATTATCCCAGAAGAGTTCCTTGTTCCATGCACGGTCTGTGTGTATCATAAAAAACCCAGGGAACCATTCTGAGTTCATTCCCATCATGAAACGGACATGTTATGTGCCTTGAAAAGTGGACGCTCAATTCTGCCAGTTGAGGTTTAAGTTTTGGTTTTGGCTAAAAATATAATAGTTACCCCTTTTTCTTTGATTTATTCAATCCGACGTGAATGCAACGAGTCTTTTACTTATATTGAGGTTCTAAATGTAGTGGGGCTAGGCTGCTTTAAACCCTAGATCCATATCCCAAAGCTGGATCCTGTCTGCTTTGCAGATAGCTGGTGAGGGAAGCTATATTTATGGAACCTCTTTACGAGAGACCCGTTGCCCACGTCGGGCTTGCATCATGAAAAAGAAAAACTACGGTATTTGTCATTTACCATTACTTATTCGGACTATAGTGGATTTAATTATCCCAGAAGAGTTCCTTGTTCCATGCACGGTCTGTGTGTATCATATATATATATATATATATATATATATATATATATAAATAATGCACATTCACAAAAAAAATGAAAACGATTGCAATGCCTTTCGTGGATTCAACAGACAGTACACCTCATCAGGGAATGACGGGAAAAGGCAAGAAGCCGAAAATATATATCTCTGTACGGAGTAAACAAAACAATTAGGAGGGATTAGCAGAAAGACTATGAAGTAATAATTAAAGAAAAAGATATTTTAACAAGATTTGATCCATTTAAATACGTTCCCGAACTGTTATTGAAATTATTTATAAAATAGGTGAATTGCACATTCAAGAATATTCTTTTCAGTTACGTCTCTTTTTAATGAGAATTTTGGAACTCGTCCAATTAATACTATTATTATTATTATTATTATTATTATTATTATTATTAATACTAGTACAGTTCCCGTCGCTTCGCTGACGGTTAGACAGGCTAAACTACAGAAAAGAACGCAGCCGTGAAAATTTTGAGCTTCACGTTGTGTCAACATTTCTGAATCTGGTATCTCCCAAAATATCCTCACCCCCATTCATGCAACTTGGAGGCTAACACCCTCCCCACCCCTCCCCATTACCCCACCCATCCACCGTTACCCCCACCACCCACCCTTCCCCATTACCCCACCCATCCACCATTACCCTCACCCCCACCCTTCCCCCATTACTGCCCGGGATAAATTTCACAAACAGACAAACAGACAGGCTAAACTACAGAAAAGAACACAGTCATGAAAATCTTGAGCTTCACATTGCCGCCCGTAATACAATTTCTGAATTTTTTTCTTACAATTTTTTCTCACAATTTCTGAAAGTGTGACGGACGGACGGACGGACGGACGGACGGACAGCTCTCTTATTATAGTATAGATTTTGGAACTCGTCCAATTAATACTATTATTATTATTATTATTATTATATCTATAACTACTGTATGGTTAAACAATGCATTAGAATTATTTGCCGTCCGTCCTGCACGCATAGTTATGGTTTTACTCTCGACGTCTAAAGTTTTTCCATTAAGTTTTCGAGTGCAGTTTCACAAATTTGGCCTCACTGATTTTCGATATGAAGCTCAAAATTTTGATAGCGGTGGTATGTTTGTAAATGTACTGTGTGTATATATTGTTTCATTGGATTTTTCTCGATTTCACGAAAGAGTATGAAATTTTAAACAAGCGTGTCTGACTAGATATAAGTACTCTGTGATAGTGTACCGACTAGATATTTTACTCTGTGACGTATATTAATTAGTGGAGGTTTTCGCTAATGAATTATGGAAAATTAATAATTAATCTTAATTCACAGAATAACTTAATAACATATATACTGTATATGATATACACAGACCGTGCGTGAAACAAAGAACTCTTCCTTCCTTGTTCCATGCACGGTCTGTGTGTATCGTGCTAGGAGGCAGAGGGTGGTAGTTAATGGTAGTGAATCGGGGTGGTTGGATGTAGCTAGCGGTGTCTCACAGGGTTCAGTGTTAGGCCCATTGCTATTCGTAATTTACATTAACGACATAGATGTAGGATTGACTAGTAACGTGTCAAAATTCGCGGACGATACTAAAATAGGCGGTAAGGTTGTTAACGAGGACGATAGAAATAGGCTCCAAGACGATGTAAATACGATTATGGAGTGGACAGATAAGTGGCAGATGCAATTTAACGTAGACAAATGTAAAGTTTTGCATGTTGTAGGTTCTCGTAACCATAATTACACGTACACGATGGATGATAGGGAGTTGGCGAGCGTTGACGAGGAAGTAGATTTAGGCGTACGCGTATCTAAGGATTTAAAGGTTAGGAACCAGTGCCTGGAGTCTTGCACAAAAGCTAATAGGATGTTAGGCTTCATAGCGCGTAATTTCGAATTTAAATCGAAGGATATTATATTGCCCCTTTACAAGTCCCTAGTCAGGCCTCATTTAGAATATGCCGTTCAGTTTTGGTCCCGTACTTGCGTGAGGATATTGATAGGTTAGAAAGGGTTCAGCGTCCTGCCACGAAACTAATTCCGTCATTGCACAACAAGCCTTATGAAGATAGGATTAAAGAGTTAGACCTGTATTCACTCGAAACTAGGAGATTAAGGGGGGAGCTTATTGAAGTTTACAAAATCGTTAATAACATCGATAACGTAAATTTTGAAAATTGTTCACTTTCGATAATAGTAATACTCGTAATAACGGATTTAAGTTGCGTGGCAGACGTTTCATTACTAATATCGCTAAAAACTTCTTTACGTTTAAAGTAATTGAAATGGAATAATCTTCCCCGCGCCCGTCGTGAACTCTACCACGTTAATGTGTTTAAGAACT
>JAJOZX010001195.1:405000-667500 GCA_023014485.1 Bathynomus jamesi | reverse complement strand
CTAAATAGTATAATTGATACATAGTATACTCGACCAATAAATAGCCGACTCAAATATATCATCACACAATGTTGTGACAATATAAGCACATTCATGACATTCCTTCGTTCAGCTCCTCCACGTAGCACTTACAAGGAGCCTTACAGTCTGTCTTACACTGGAAAATGACAAGCTCTGGTATGTCCCGCGAAATGGTGGGAGTTGTGGTGTAGACTGGAGTTGGCGCAGAGTCGGGGGATTCTTGCTGCCATCCCCATTCCGTTGGAGAGACTGGAGCTGGAGCTTTGATGAGCGTATTACCCAACACATGTCCACTTTGAAGTCACAAGAGAAATAACTGATTAGTTGAAATAACACTTCTAGAAATACAACTGTATGCAGTAATCTCAAGCATGAGTGATGTCCCCATCCATGCAATGCTGTCTTACCTGATAGGCTACTCTGAGGAGGTGCTGATGCAGAGCGTCGCTGCTTGGAGGCATGTGCTCGAAGTCGCGTCCTTTGTGGAGGAAGAGGGAGAGTCTAGCAGCATCCACGGTTGTGATGCCCTCCTCAGAGACACCATAGAGCTGCATGACGAATCTCTGGAGCGTAGGTATGTGAGTCTTGATCATCTCCAGGGTGGGGTTAGGGCAGGAGAGCAGGTCGAGAGGTAAGGTGAGTTCAGGGAGGGACTGCCACACTGACCAGGCCGTCTTCTTGCCTTTGCCATAGAACGCTGAGGTCGTGTCGCATCCCGTTAACGTATGAATCGCCTGTAGTGCCATTGCCTTGGATGGTCCAAGTCCGCGGGCGATGACATGCGCTGGAATGTACCTGGCAAGGAATGTAGAGATGAGTTAGACAATGGCCTCATGATCTAAAAGCTATCGGTATACTGCTGACACCTTGCTTAAAGACACCTCAATAAAATGACTGTACCTGAAGTGACGCCGCGATCCGAAGGCAATCCAGAGGTCATCACTCCTCTGTCCGAGGGCCACAAAAGTGGAGACGCCCAGCACTACAACATCGCTGTCGCTGGTGCGGACGATCACTCGACGATGACCGGCGTAGGTAGCTGCAGCCACATGCAGAAACATCCGAGTGTCGGCTTCCTCGTGTGTGCAGGGGGCAACTGCACCAACATCAGCGTCAGCCGGTGAACTCGCACAATCACTGAGAATGGTAGTGAAGAGCTGCTTGCCCTGAAATGAAGAAGTCAATGTAATTGAGGATATGCTGAGGAAGTCAATGTAATTGACTTCCTCAGCATATACTAGAGACAGGAATATTTTAAGAAATATTAATTTCTATGTCAGTAGCACGCAACAATCTCTTAACTAACCTGTGGAAGCGTCATGAGCTTCAAGCTGTTGGCCAGCTCCACGAACAACTCCTGCTTGTTCAGGTCCACACGTAGGAAGGTAGCCCAATTGTCAGGAACTTTGGTCGAGAGAGTAACCCGCCTCCGCGCTCCGCTGCCTCTTTGCTCCCGAGTTCCTGACTTCAGGCTCGTCTTGGAGTAGACATCCCAGACAATGTCAACCCGGTCGTTTCTTTCAAACCAGGAGAGGATGTATGGCAGAAACACGTCTGTGAAATAGTCTCCGATGGTCACGGCACTTCCAGGACGAAGCATTTGAACGAGCACAGCACCATCCAGCACAGCTGCGGTCGTCACCCGTCTGCAATTGTCGAGATCCGCTGGGACAATGCAGTCCAGGATCTCGCTCTTGGTTCCATGGTTCATGTGTCCCTTCCGAGTAAGAGAGGGAGGATGGGCAGAGGTCTTATGGGCAAGGACCTCACAGCCTTCTTCCCCATCTCAGCTGGATTGAGGATGTCGGCGAGATTCTTGACTTGTTGGCTGTCTGAAGAAGAGTGCTGCTGAATGCTGATGCATGTTCCATGGAGGGCTGATTTTGCCATCGTAGAGGAAGGGTTGTGGTCGATGTTGTCAAAACCGCCTGTGGTGAACACGCCCTTGATAGTCTGAGGTGGCACTACCACACCGACCTGCTCCCAGTGACCGATGACTGAATTCGCGATGTCTGTGCTAAACACTCTCAAACGGTCGTATGAGACGCACAGTCCTCGTTGATGCATAGCATCGATTAGAGATTCATGGCCAGTTTGAAGATGTAGTTTCATAGACAGATACAGCGATGCTGGTGTTTCCCTCTCCTTGAGGATGACGAGGAACACTCCCAGGTTTCTTGGATCTGCGCCCAACAGAGTTGAAGATGATCTGCTGCCCGATGGATGTTGCAACCTTGGACTTCTCAGAATCAGGAGCCGGCTCATCGATACTTGGTCCATGAAGAAGCATGTGCAAGAATGATCTCAACGTGGGCGGGATGGATTCAACTTCACATGAGGTTGAGAAGGAGCCTGTGAAAACCTGCTTCATGTGGAGATAATCTCGCCGGAGGATCTTGACTGCTTTGTGGAGGATGGAGACTTCAGTTGATGTATTGTTTTCCATATCAACTACAGCTTTGCTTAGGTCGTCGTCGAAAACAAGACACCAGCAACGATTCATTGGTATCATCTTGATGTCAGGAATCATGCGCTCAATATCCTTTCGAAGGCGTGTTGTATTGCATTTGATGTAGGGAAAACCGAGAGCGGCGAGGCGCTTGTCATAGAGGGCCGTCAAGGCAGCCATTGCCAGTGACGTCCCTGAAACAAGATTATCTTCAATAAAGTCAAGTAACTCGTTGAGAACATGTGCTGGGATCACCTGAGTCGCATGACTCTCAGTCGTGTCACATCTGACCGTCGCTGTAGAGCCGAGTCAGGCACGCACGATGATAGACGGCATTAATAGCGACCATATCGCCGGCAGAAAGTTTAGCCAGGTGACGTTTGTCACCTAACACTCGAGCGCAATCATTGACTTTCTTATCCAAGCCAAGAGTGGAGGCCTTCCTCAGCTCTTTCTCGTTGCCCACTTCGTCACAGAAGAGGCATGGAGTGTCGAGTGGTTCGCTCGAAGATGTAGAGGGTGAGGGTGAGGCCTGTGTGTTAGACCTGGCACCACTGTTCATGCGGCGAGTTTTCACCGGGCTAACTGACTTTTGCCCTTGATGCTTTTTCTCGCTCTCTGCACTTTTTGATTGTCGACAGCATTCCTGCAACTTTTGTGCCACACTACTTGATTAGACATCATCAGCTGCACTGCATTCTGAGCACCGCCACCACCACCGCCACCAATGTCATCTACGACTACAAAGTCAGGCAACTCCCCTAATTCCTTGAGCTCCTGGATGTTGTCCATAACTTCTTTATAAGAGGCTGAAAGTCTTTCAGGTTTGTTTCTCAATTTCACAGATGATGAAGGATTCTTAGTCGGTTCATAGCTTTTGTCTGACTGACATATGAAGCATAAGCTCCAGTCGCGAGTGTCCATGATGGCAAGCGTGCTTTTAGAGTCACTCATTTAGGATTAATCATTGTGAATCTGAAACATGAAATTGAATTTCTAAAGGTCACAGAACTTAGAAACGTGTGTGATGACTCGTTTTCAGCTAAATTCAGCATGAGAAAACCATTTCTGAGGTTATTTTGGGGTTTCAGGTTATTTTGGGGTTTCAGGTTATTTTGGGGTGTCTCACTCCGTCAGTTTGGAAACTGCGGAAAATCCCCACTTTCAACATGGCGGCCAGCGGCCATATTTGATTTTGGGGGTCAAAATGACCTCCAAACCCCATAATAACCTCAGAAATGGATTTCTCATGCTGAATTTAGCTGAAAACGAGTCATCACACACGTTTCTAAGTTAATTGGTTCAAAAGTTAGAAATACGGTCATTAGCATAATTTATGCTGATTAGGCATAAAATTAAGCATGTCTATGCATAGATACAACTTCTGTCTTTCGATAAATTCTTTCCTATGGCCCTAAGGAACTCCATACCAAAGGGGAGCTTTGCATCATGATTTGAAGTGGACACCCTATTTTGTACACTTAACATGTCTACTATTGAAGAACATCAACATACTCAGAACATCTGCTGATGTCCTGGATCTGTGGGGCCGCATTATTACACCCCCACAGCTAAACACATAATCAACCGGACCACTGGAGGCAGGTATAGTTAAAATGTTCAATGCCAGATTGGCCAGCGACTTCAATTACTTGTTATGTTATGTTATTTCTCTGTACGAATATTTATGAGCGCCACTGTATACACAGTGTGTATATATATATATATATATATATATATATATATATATATACACAGTAGCGCTCATAAGTATTCGTACAGAGAAATATTTCAGTTATATTCGCCCTTATCTTTTGTACCATGCATAGAATTGTTATGAAAAGTTTACCGTTCGTTTGGAAAATTTTAACAAATAAAAAAATTAGTGTAACTCTAACAGTATAATCTTCCTATAACTCCGTAATCATATCTTCCTATAACTCTTTTGCAGACTCGTGTGCGGCAATAACAGATATTTTAAGATCTGTAGACAGCATTTTACCACAACAACCCATCGGTTACTAGTGGTTTGTACAGTCATCCGTCTTCCATGAAGATTCACAAAGAAAATTCTAGAATTCAGAATTGTCAACAGTCTCTAATCAATAAACAGCCAACTACTGATACAAATTTTAATTTCTTCAAGCCTTATGTGGACACAAAGTATTAAATAATTTTGTAAATAAATGTACGAAAACTTTTGCATTCTAACTTTTTTTTTATTTTCCTCAAATTCTTTGATGTTTTACATTGTATGTTGGAGTTAAACTAATTTTTTTTATTGGTTAAAATTTTCAAAACGAACGGTAAACTTTCCATAACTATCCTGTCCATTAAATAAAAGATAAGGGCGAATATAACTGAAATATTTCTCTGTACGAATACTTATGAGCGCCACTGTATACAGTAGAATATACAGGGCTATTCAAAATGATTCACCTGATTTCAAATGAGAATATTTTTTAATGTTACAAATACAGAGTGATTTGTGATACATCAACCAAAAGAAAAACTGTCCAAATTTTGTCTCTCATCTCATAAATGCTCTATGTGACTTCCCCTAGTTACACGAGCAACGTCGACACGATAGTCGAATTCCTCCCATACTCGCTCCAGCATGACGGTTGTCACTGACTCTACGGCAGTAACAATGCGAGTTCGGAGCTCATCCAAAGATGTGGGCAACGGTGGCACGTACACAGTATCCTTAACGTACCCCCAAAGGAAGAAGTCGCACGGTATAAGATCCGGCGACCTAGGGCACTGTGACTACCGATTTACAGCTCGAAAACTGCAACACACAAAACGCCTTCTGCTGTGCGGACGCCATTTTCACACTGACTCTTTGTTGCTAGGCTAGGCCACGGCGTGACTTCGGAGCCCTCTCGCGGTGATTTTGTAAAACTTGGAGATTTCCTCTTTCATGTGGTGTATGCCCAGTTGATGCACGGTTGATAGGTACGGAAGTATTCTCAGTTGAAATCGGATGAATCACTTTAAATAGCCCTGTATATAATATATATATATATATATTATATATATATATTATATATACGAGGGCCACTCAATGTATTTTGCCTCACCTTTTTTTTTCTTTCCAAGTTTCCTTGTACGTTCCAGAAATTTTGTACACAAGTAGTTACATACCTTTTTTACAAGTTTTTATTTTTCCATATAGTCTCCATCCTTTTGTACGGCTTTCCTCCACCTCGAAACAAGGGCCTTTATTCCTTGCTGGTAAAAGTCCGCTGGGTTCCGCTCGAGCCAACTCTTAACCTCCTCAACAACCTCATCGTCACTCTGAAACTTTCTTCCACGAATACCATCCTTCATTCGCCCAAACAAATGGAAGTCTGAAGGTGCCAGATCCGGGCTGTATGGAGGGTGGGGTAACACACTGAAGCGCATTTTTGTAATGGCCTCTCTTGTTTGCAAACTGTTGTGTGGTCTTGCGTTATCGTGCAAAAGAAGGACGTCTTCCAGTTTTCTCTCCGGTCGAACTCGCTTTATACGTCTCTGGAGTCTCTGTAGGGTAGCAATATATGCCTCTGAGTTGATTGTTTGTCCTTTCTTCATAACGTCCACCAGAATCACCCCTTTCATGTCCCCCAAGATGGTGGCCATAACCTTTCCTGCAGAGGGAGCCATTTTGAACTTTTTCTTGCATGTGGGGAGTC
This sequence comes from Bathynomus jamesi, assembly GCA_023014485.1. Taxonomy (NCBI): domain Eukaryota; kingdom Metazoa; phylum Arthropoda; class Malacostraca; order Isopoda; family Cirolanidae; genus Bathynomus; species Bathynomus jamesi. The sequence goes on along the minus strand of JAJOZX010001195.1, from coordinate 661,353 downwards.
TGCGTGATGCCACTCCATGGATTGGCGTTTTGTTTCAGGTTGAAAGTAGTGTACCCAAGTCTCATCCTCAGTCACAATTCGTAAAAGGAAGTCACCCCTTCTGTCTCGTATCGAACCAACGACTCAGAAGCAATTTCTTTTCTTTGGGCTTTGTGATCTTCAGTCAGTTGGCGAGGAACAAACCGTGAACACTTTTGAGTATCCCAGTTGCTGAATTATCGTATTCACACTTCCTTCACTAATTCCTAGCTCCAGTGATAGCTCCTTGTATGTGACGCGCCGATTTGATCGAATGGATGCTGTTAGCACGTTGCACACTGCACAGTGTGAGATGTCACAGCCGATGCCGGGCGACCGCTGCGTAGCTCATCATCGAGGCTGGCTCTCCCTCTCTCCGATGATCTCACACGTTTAGACCAGCGTCCAACTGTGCTTCGATCAACAACAGCATCTCCATAAACGTTCTGTAGACGTTTGTGAATATTTCCAACTGTTTCCTTCTCTGCGGTTAAGAACTCGATAATAGCTCTCTGTTTACGACGCACATCACTGTCAGACGCCATTTTCGAAACTATGTTAACCATCGGTTTTATACAAGGGTGTTTAAAAGAGGTTTTATACAAGGAGGGGAGGTTCAAACTGGAAAAATCCGGTTATGTGAAGCGCAGAAAGTTCAAACGTACGGCCCAAAAGACATTTCAGCCCCATGGCTTATTATTTAGCTAAGAAAAAGGTGGAGCAAAATAAAGGATGATCCAGAGAAATGGGACCCAAAAGAAACCCCTGTAACTCTTAAAGTATAAGTCCTTTTATAAAATCATACGCATCATTCGAAAGAGGATAGTTACACGTTTGTACAGGATTGTATAGGTTTTGACAATACAAGATAAGATAAGATACAAAACAAAATAAATGTGTTAGTTAAAACTAACCCTTCAAGATGACTGCATGGACTGTGGAACAGCTGCGTTTCATAACTGAGCAATATTATGAGCATGGAAGAAGTGTAGTTTCAGCTCAAAGATCTTTCAAGACAAATTTTCAGATGTCAAAATCACCTTCTAAGAAAGTAATCCGTCGGTGTGTCAGAAATTTTTCCCAAACTGGCAGCATTGGAAAAAGAAAACCAACTGGAAGAGTGCGCACAGCAAGGATAGACGAGATCATTAACAGAACTCATGAAATTGTACAGGATAATCCTAACATAAGCATCAGACGTGCTTCTCAGCTGTTAGGAGTTGGATATGGAACAACACACCGTATATTCAAGCAAAATTTAATGCTCTTTCCATATAAAATTCAAACAGTGCAACAACTAAACGATGGAGATTTCGCACGAAGACGACAATTCTGTCAATGGATCCAACAGAAGGTAAATGACACCACCAATTTTCTAGCAACTTTGATTATGTCCGACGAAGCCCATTTTCACTTGAATGGAACTGTAAACAAACAAAATTGTCGTTTCTGGGCAACAGAAAATCCATTGAATATTACCGAAGTCCCGTTGCATAGTCAGCGTGTAACTGTTTGGTGTGGTCTTACTGCATCTCAGATCATAGGGCCGTACTTTTTCGAGGATTCCACCGGAAACACGGTCACTGTAAATGGTGATCGCTACGAAAAAATGTTGACCGATTTCCTTATTCCTAAATTAAGAGATCTTTGTCTAGAAAACCACTGGTTCCAACAAGACGGAGCTACCTGCCATACCACGAGGAACTGCATGGCAGTTTTGCGTCAAACGTTTCCAGGCGAGTTAATCTCAAGATTTGGAGACGTTGAATGGCCCGCAAGGTCTCCGGATTTTTCTCCCTTAGATTATTATCTCTGGTGATATTTAAAGAGTAGGGTCTACAGAAATAACCCAACGACCTTGCAAGAATTGAAGGCCGCCATCACAAATGAGATACAGGTCATACCACCGCACACTCTTGCAAAAGTGATGCAGAACTTACAAGCGAGAACACTGGAATGCTTGGCAACTAATGGAGCACATTTGAAAGGAGTCATTTTTAAAAAATAAATATTTCATAATAAACTTGTAACTCTACTCTTTCGAATGATATATAGTTTTTATGAAAGGAATTAAATATTAAGAATATTTGGCTTTTTTTTATGGGTCCCATTTATCTGGATCACCCAGTATAATATGAGTTGAAAAAACCCTCACAGCAGACAAAAAAATTTCATATGCATACCAGTGTATTTTAACAAGATTTGATACATTTAAATATACGTTCCCGAACTGTTATTGAAATTATTTATAAAATAGATGAATTGCACATTCAAGAATGTTCTTTTCAGTTACGTCTCTTTTTAATGAGAATTTTGGAACTCGTCCAATTAATACTATTATTATTATTATTATTATTATTAATACTAGTACAGTTCCCGTCGCTTCGCTGACGGTTAGACAGGCTAAACTACAGAAAAGAACGCAGCCGTGAAAATTTTGAGCTTCACATTGTGTCAACATTTCTGAATCTGGTATCTCCCAAAATCTCCTCACCCCCATTCATGCAACTTGGAGGCTAACACCCTCCCCATTACCCCACCCATCCACCATTACCCCCACCCCCACCCTTCCCCATTACCCCACCCATCCACCATTACCCCCACCCCCACCCTTCCCCCATTACTGCCCGGGATAAATTTCACAAACAGACAAACAAACAGGCTAAACTACAGAAAAGAACAGTCATGAGACTCTTGAGCTTCACATTGCCGCCCGTAATACAATTTCTGAATTTTTTTCTTACAATTTTTTCTCACAATTTCTGAAAATGTGACGGACGGACGGACGGACGGACGGACAGACGGACGGACAGACGGACGGACGGACAGACGGACAGCTCTCTTATTATAGTATAGATTTTGGAACTCGTCCAATTAATACTATTATTATTATTATTATTATTATATCTATAACTATGGTTAAACAATGCATTAGAATTATTTGTCGTCCGTCCTGCACGCATAGTTATGGTTTTACTCTGACGTCTAAAGTTTTTCCATTAAGTTTTCGAGCGCAGCTTCACAAATTTGGCCTCACTGATTTTCGATATGAAGCTCAAAATTTTGATAGCGGTGGTATGTTTGTAATTGTACTGTGTATATATATTGTTTCATTGGATTTTTCACGATTTCACGAAAGAGTATGAAATTTTATACAAGTGTGTCTGACTAGATATCAGTACTCTGTGATAGTGTACCGACTAGATATTTTACTCTGTGACGTATATTAATTAGTGGAGGTTTTCGCTAATGAATTATGGAAAATTAATAATTAATCTTAATTCAGAGAATAACTTAATAACATATATACTGTATATGATATACACAGACCGTGCGTGAAACAAGGAACTCTTCCTTCCTTGTTCCATGCACGGTCTGCGTGTATCGTGCTAGGAGACAGAGGGTGGTAGTTAATGGTAGTGAATCGGGGTGGTTGGATGTAGCTAGCGGTGTCTCACAGGGTTCAGTGTTAGGCCCATTGCTATTCGTAATTTACATTAACGACATAGATGTAGGATTGACTAGTACCGTGTCAAAATTCGCGGACGATACTAAAATAGGCGGTAAGGTTGTTAACGAGGACGATAGAAATAGGCTCCAAGACGATGTAAATAGGATTATGGAGTGGACGGATAAGTGGCAGATGCAATTTAACGTAGACAAATGTAAAGTTTTGCATGTAGGTTCTCGTAACAATAATTACATGTACACGATGGATGATAGGGAGTTGGCGAGCGTTGACGAGGAAGTAGATTTAGGCGTACGCGTATCTAAGGATTTAAAGGTTAGGAACCAGTGCCTGGAGTCTTGCACAAAAGCTAATCGGATGTTAGGCTTCATAGCGCGTAATTTCGAATTTAAATCGAAGGATATTATATTGCCCCTTTACAAGTCCCTAGTCAGGCCTCATTTAGAATATGCCGTTCAGTTTTGGTGCCCGTACTTGCGTGAGGATATTGATAGGTTAGAAAGGGTTCAGCGTCCTGCCACGAAACTAATTCCGTCATTGCGCAACAAGCCTTATGAAGATAGGATTAAAGAGTTAGACCTGTATTCACTCGAAACTAGGAGATTAAGGGGAGAGCTTATTGAAGTTTACAAAATCGTTAATAACATCGATAACGTAAATTTTGACAAATTGTTCACTTTCGATAATAGTAATACTCGTAATAACGGATTTAAGTTGCGTGGCAGACGTTTCATTACTAATATCGCTAAAAACTTCTTTACGTTTAAAGAAACTGATAAATGGAATAATCTTCCCGCGCCCGTCGTGAACTCTACCAGCGTTAATGTGTTTAAGAATTGCCTTGACAGACATTTTAAAAATATTAACGTTGTTTAAAATAAAAAAAAAACAATTAGCAACAGGAGCTCTGGGGGTGATGGTCGAGGATGAGTCTGTTGACGATTAATGCCAGCTTGTGACATGCCAGCGTGTGATGCCAGCAATAAAATTATTAAAAAAAAAAAAAAAATTAGACTAACACGAACGTAGATGTAGCTCGTAGCGTAAACTAACCCACTTTTTGTTTAACTTTACCTACTTTTTTTTTCCTTATACTCTCCTTACTTTGCATGTCTGTAACTCTCTTTCCTTGCATGTTTGTAGTTTGCATGGTATGACAGTGAGTTAAGACTGTGTTTGCATGGTTTGTAAGCGTTCTTATTTTACTTCTTTTCATCTTTCACCCCTTTCCTATTCTCTCCGACTATTTCTCTGACTTGTCGGCAGTGGCCGGCGGATGATGATGGTGAGTCTTTTTTTCTCTTTTTCTGATTGAATGTTAACCCACGAGTGATGGGTGTTCCTCCTTACTTAACCCCTTATTCTCTTCTCTTAACCCGCTACTCTTTCCTTTCTCTCGGGCTAACCTTAGAGTGGATCTTAGGGTCTTTGTTAGCCTTAGCTTCTGTAGATCTGTAGATCATGAAAAAACTCCAGGGGACCATTTGAGTTCAATCCCATTTATTTATATATATATATATATATATATATAAACTAGCTGAGGTACCCGGCGTTGCCCAGGATAAATTTCACATTGCTGTTGCATGTCGTTCATGGTCAGCTTCAAGGCGTGATTGTCTTTCTTGGGGTGTTTCTCTTGCTCTGGTAGCTACTACACTTTCTCGAACAGCTTCAAGACGTGATTGTCTTTCTTGGAGGTTTTCTCTTGCTCTGGTAGCTGCTACACTTTCTCGGACAGCTTCAAGACGTGATTGTCTTTCTTGGAGGTTCTCTCTTGCTCTTGCATGTCGTTCACGGTTAACTTCAAGGAGTGATTGTCTTTCTTGTGAGCTTTCCTGCTTCCGGGCTTCTTTATTTTTTCTGGCTGCTGATTTAGATCTGCCCAAACTTGCCCGTTTCTTTGGTGGCATGGTAAAGTTGTTGGGATTTTCAAAAACTGCAAAAAAAAACATTGCCACATTAACTTTCTGTAACTATTCGCAAAAAACATACAAACAGACAGGCTGACCGACTCTGTGTTGACATTCTTCATCCCATAAGAGGTTCCCGTGCCAAATTCGGTAGCTCTAGGTCAAACGGTTTGAAGTCGTCCTAAAAAATAATTATATGTGAAGCTCAAGATTTTCATGACTGTGTTTTTTCTATAGTTTTATTGACCAAATAGTTAGTCATGAAAATGTTAAGATTCAGAAATCTTGACACAATGTGAAACTCAAAATTTTCACGGCTGCGTTCTTTTCTGTACAGGGTGGGCCGTAAGTTTCCATACATAGGAAAAATAAACATTTTTTTATGGACAACCATTTTTATTTATATAATATGCTCTACATGGTTGCCATTGTTTTGAAAACACATTTCAATACGTGTTCCCCACTGTTGATGAACACGCATTAGCACAGTTGACGTTATGCTTGTAATGGCGTTGGTGATACGTTCCTTTAGATCAGGGGTGGGGAAACTTTTCAGTACCAAGGGCGAAAATTGATAACATAAACACCTCCGCGGGCGTCTGGCAAATTTTAAGCTTATATACAGCGTGTCCCAAAGAAATGTATACCCACTTTGTTCGATAATACCAGCTATGAGGATAATAAATATATTACTTTTTATATGTTTTTTAATAAAGAATTTTCTCCTGAATCTACATATGTAATTATCTTTATTAAAAATTGAAGAACAAAAACGTTACAGATGTTTAAATTATAATTATTATTTTCGAGACTTCATGTGCGATATTTTCTAATATTTTAACCGACTGTTTTGAGATACTTATGTTTAGTGTTGATATTGAAGCACAAATGTTGTAATTATTAGTTAATTCAAAAAATTTACAAATTCCATGGTTAAATGACACTTTATCTAAGATGTTCGACGTCTTCCAGAACGTTGTTTTTGTAAGTTTTGCACAGTGCCGTCGGTTTCAAACTTATCTCGTATACGTGCAAAAATATTAGAAAATATCGCACATGAAGTCTCGAAAATAATAATTATAATTTAAACATCTGTAACTTTTTTGTTTTTCAATTTTTAATAAAAATAATTACATATTCAGATTCAGGAGAAAATTCTTTATTAAAAAACATATAAAAAGTAATATATTTATTATCCTCATAGCTGGTATTATCGAACAAAATGGGTATACATTTCTTTGGGACACGCTGTATATAAGATGTATTTTAAAAAGCTATTTGCTGGGCTGTAAATAAATAATTTTTAGTAAATAATAAATACCGAAGCGGGCGAATTGAAATTAGCTCGTGGGCGAAATTTCGCCCGCGGGCGAGGGTTTCCCCACCCCTGCTTTAGATGATTTATGTCTCGTATCTTTTCCTGATACACCATGGCCTTCAAGTGCCCCCAAAGATAGAAATCAAGGGGGGTGAGATCTGGGGATCTGGGAGGCCACTCCACAGGACCACGCCGACCAATCCAAGCATCCGGAAACTACTGCTGATCCAAATACCGACGCACGTGAAGACCATAATGAGGTGGAGCTCCATCTTGCTGGAAGTAAACTGGGAAGTTACCTTCCTCGTTTAGCAGGGATGGGAAAATCTCTTCTTGCAACATGTTAAGATACCTTTCGGCATTAAGATTTCCACTGACAAAAATTGGTCCAATAATTCTGTCACCCCATATCCCGGCCCACACCATCACTTTACCGGCACCTTGCATCTTCGTCGGACTCAGCCAGTTAGGGTTAGCATTACTCCAATAACGTATGTTTTGCCGATTAACCTCTCCATTGACGTAAAAATTTGCTTCATCAGTAAACAAGATCTTACGTCAAACGCATATTCTTAGGGTATCTGAAACATAAAAACAAACGTTTAATTTTTCCTATGTATGGAAACTTACGGCCCACCCTGTAGTTTAATCGCGGTGCTGAGGCCTTCGGGCCCAGTAATTTTAATTATTTAATTTATTAACATTCTTCATCCCATAAGAGGTTCCCGTGCCAAATTTGGTAGCTCTAGGTCAAACGGTTTGCGCATGCATAAAGGACAGACAAACAAACAGACAGGCGAAAATATATACTAGATATATATATATATATATATATATATGTGTGTGCGTGTGTGTGTGTGTGTGTGTGTTTAATATTTTGGCTTTGGATATAAACATGTATGTCTGACATTTATTGGATCAGAATTGAGATTAATTGGCAGACTAATATTTTGATTAATTTTGGAACACAGAATGAACGTGAATCGTATTTCACACAGAAATACTCTCTCTCTCTATTTATCTATTTATATCTCTATCTATCTATCTATCTACCTACACTAAAATAAACTGTTTATTTAATTAATAAAAACAAAACGGTGTCTGGATTTTAGTTGAATAAAATACTCTGTTCAAAATTACGAGACGAAAGTTCGTTGAAAACAAATGACATAAATTAGAGTATTACTTGGAAATAAATTGGGTTGAGATTTAAACCCACATAAGATTGTATTCACTCGGAATTGGGCTTCACTTCATGGATTAAATTTGAAAATAATTAATTTCAATTTCAAATAAATATATTCTTAAATAAATAAAAAAAAATGTTTTCAATTTAATTCATTCCGAAGTAACAAACACCGTTTATTTAGTTCAGTTTTAACAAAGCTCAGATTGATAATTTTAAATTTTGAACAAACTACTTTGCTCGTCTAAAATACAGACAAAAATTTTGTTTAAATTAAATAAAAGTTTTGGTGTGTATATATATATATATATATATACCTTTGGTAACCTTTGGTTAGCTTCCCCCCAAATTGTTCATTCTGACGAAGGTCAAGCTTTTCACTCCACCTTAGACCTACAGTTTAACGTGGAATCCGAACCACGCCCCATCAGCAGCCCTGCAGCCCAGCGTCTTAACCACTAGGCCACCTAGGGTACCCATTTATCTACCAACCACTTTCTTTATTGTGTGGAAGGATGAACAGCTGGGTTTTGCTGCGCGCCGGCTGCCGTCGGGTCTCGAACCCGGGGCCGATGGATTTGTAGTCAGCGACGCTAACCACTACACCACCGAGGCGCATATATATATATATATATATGCACGGTCTGTGTGTATCATATATATATATATATATATATATATAATATATATAATATTAACCACGGTTTCCTATGGCAAATTCTGAAGCCTGGCTCAGAACGGTATCGGATGACTTAGATATGCCTGGCTATGTGCGATTTTGATCGCAAGAGAGCAACTCGCTCCTCTACCAGGCCTGGCCTGGTGGAAGTGTAAAGCGAGACCAGCACACAGAACTACTACCAAGTTAGCAGGTAATTTAAATATTTAAATTAACCCTTTACTGCCCAAAAGGACAAATTTGTAACCTTTCAAATACACGCATTAATAACTTAACCCTACAAAATATTTGGGCAGTAAAGGGTTAAATATAGTGTAAATATATTTCTAAGAGTGAATTCTAAACAGAATTGAATGAAGCAGTAATTGCACTGTAACTGAACTTAAACTAAGGCTAAATTAACTTAACCTAATTCAAATTACCAAACCTAACTAAAAACTAAAAATCTTAATCTCTCTTGTTTCCTTTTTCAGAATACATTGAAATAGTTTTAATATAGTGTGTTCCCGTCATACACACACACACCACACACACACACACACACACACATATATATATATATATATATATATATATATATATATAAAGGGTGATCCAGAGAAATGGGACCCAAAAGAAACCCCTGTAACTCTTAAAGTATAAGTCCTTTTATAAAATCATACGCATCATTCGAAAGATGATAGTTAGAAGTTTGTACAGGATTGTATAGGTTTTGACAATACAAGACAAGATAAGATACAAAACAAAATAAAAGTGTTAGTTAAAACTAACCCTTCAAGATGACTGCATGGACTGTGGAACAGCTGCGTTTCATAACTGAGCAATATTATGAGCATGGAAGAAGTGTAGTTTCAGCTCTTAGAAGGTGATTTTGACATCTGAAAATTTGTCTTGAAAGATCTTTGAGCTGAAACTACACTTCTTCCATGCTCATAATATTGCTCAGTTATGAAACGCAGTTGTTCCACAGTCCATGCAGTCATCTTGAAGGGTTAGTTTTAACTAACACTTTTATTTTGTTTTGTATCTTATCTTGTCTTGTATTGTCAAAACCTATACAATCCTGCACAAACTTGTAACTATCCTCTTTCGAATGATGCGTATGATTTTATAAAAGGACTTATACTTTAATAGTTACAGGGGTTTCTTTTGGGTCCCATTTCTCTGGATCACCCTTATATATATATATATGTGTGTGTGTGTGGGTGGGTGTATATATATATATATATGTGTGTGTGTGGGTGTGTATATATATTATATATATATATGTGTGTGTGTGTGTGTGATGCAAACTCACAAGGAAAAAGTAAAATGATTCCAAGGCCTTTCGTGTATTCAGCAATATCCCTCGTCACGGAATGTTTAAGTGTGAAATTCATCCTATATATATATATATATATATACACACACAGCATTTATATATATATATATATATATATATATATATACTATGATATAGAATATAGATCCTTTCAACGCCGGAAATTTTTGTCGGGTTGAATTAGGAATGCGTGTATTCAAAACGTGAGGGCAACGTTTATTACCGAGACGAATCCATTTTAAAACATCTTTCACGGATATACAGGGTGTTCCATAAATCCATTTACCTCTGAATCTATTCCAACTGGAATAGGGTGAAGGTAAAAGGGAATAAAGTGATTTATGTTTATGGGACACTTTATAGATTACAAAAACAAAACTTAAAATAATTTTGGTGCGCGAAATAAATTCAATCTTGAGACGAAACAGTTTAAATAAAAAGTATAAAATGAAATACATTTTTTATTCCCAAATCTTTTGTAAAAATAAAGTAATGCTGTCGATAAACGTTTAAAGAAACGAAAAAAAAAAAAAATTGTCTCAAAAATTGTCTTGTCTTTGACCTCAATTCATAAATGGTATGAATTTATATCGATGTGTCTTCCAGCTGCACTGAGTCAGATAAACTAGGCCCAAATTTAGAGATATCAGACACATAAGGGTTATGCGCCTTATGTATAAAAATGATACACTCAGCTTTTATGACCTTACTCACTCAGCTTTTATGACCTCACTTTTTATATATATATATATATATATATATACATATGAGAGAGAGAGAGAGAGATTTTCTGTATGAAATACATTTTACAACAGAAAATACGCTTCAAATTCTGACTCTAATTTTCATTCATTCATTATTAACAAAATTTTCAAAAATCTTCTTTCCTTTTACAATGGAGGTGCTCCAATTTCATAAAGTATTTATATATTTATCTATCTGTCTATCTACATAAAGAAAGTGTCAACGTTATTATCTGTCTCATAATTTTATATATATATATATTATATATATATATGCACTAGAATCACAAAATAACACGTGACCTTATTAATAAGCAAACAACCACAAGGAAAAGGAAACAGAAAGTCCGAGCGCTTTCGTGATATATTCACATTAACACGTGAAAAATATTTATGATGAATAAAACCACGAAGGAAAGGAAACACAAAATGGTGCTCAAGCGCTTTCGTCTAATGACATCCTCAGGAACACTGAAGTACATAAAAGGGTGACAGCCTATATATAGGTTACAAAAAAAAAGAAAAAAGAAAAAAAAAGAAAAATAAATAATATATATATATATATACACAGGGCGTCCCAAAAAAATGTATACACACTTTAACAGCTGATAGCTCAATTGATGTTTCTTTCTTTCCAAGTTAAACCCATTAGAATTAATAATGGCAGTTAGACTAAGCTTTGAACAAAGGAAATTCATTCTAAAATGCTACTGGAAGTGTGAAAACGCAGTTGAAGTGCAAAGACAGTTTAGGAGGGAGTTTCAAACAGATCCACCAACGCGACTTACCATCACTCGAATTAGAGATAAGTTTGAAGCCGATGGAACTGTTCAGAATGTCCACAAGAAGCGTTCCGGAAGACCACGGACATCGACAAGCCCCACAAAGCAAGAAAGAGTACTGGAAACGTATCACCAAAGTCCAAGAAAATCTGTGCGGCAAGCGAGTCGTGAGGTAGGAATTTCAGAATCGTCTGTCCAACGCATTTTGAAGCGCTGTCAATGGAAAAGTTACATTCCAAGATTAGTCCATGCTATTAATGAAGATGATGATGATCCGGACCGAAGAGTGGAGTATTGCGAGTGGTACTTGGCACGATGTGGATGTTGACTGGACGAAGGGGTTTCGTAGAATACCCTCCGCGTTCACCAGACCTCACACCACTCGACTTTTTTTTATGGGGATACTTAAAAGACAAAGTCTACGCTATAAAACCTGCAACAGTCGCTGAATTGAGAGCAGCCATTGAACGAGAATGCACACAAATACCAAACGAAATGTTTCGTGATGTTTGCGATTCCATTGCTTCGCGTTATCAGCAGTGCCTGGACCAGAACGGACGTCAGTTTGAAAACAGGCGTTGACAAAACAATTAAATAATGTCTGTAGATTCTATTACATTTTGAAAATGAAATGTATTTTAATAAACACTGCCTTTATAATTATTTAAATTGTGTATACATTTTTTTGGGACGCCCTGTATATATATATATATTATATATATATATATATATATATATATATATATAATATATGCAATAAACGGAGAAGTAAAAATAAAATTAAAAATTAAAGGATTAACAGAGAGGCATACAGATTTGTAAGGAAAAAATATCGATTTTTAGCACAAGATCAAATGAATTATAAAAATACAAATTTATACTGGAAATCTGCCCGGGTTTTAACACTGCCTTTTTTGGTTAAGTTTCGATATATATAAAAATAAAATGAAAATTAAAAGTTAATAAAGTAGCATACAAGTTTACCAAAGATTTAGCGTTCTACCCTTCTTATCTAAATCTGTTTTGAAAGAATTCAAAACAACAGGATCGAGTTGAAAAAGACCTTTGCTTATGTTGAAGTTATTTGAAAGTTGGATAATGGCAGACTCAAGAATATTTCTATTAACAATGTTGCTAGAGTGGAATAAACTGAAGCATTATTCCAATCAATACAGTGGGATAACTCTGACAAATGGACAAAAGGGCACTGGACAACTGTCCTGTTCTAACAGAATACTGATGCTGTTTTATACGTGTGTGCAAATCCTTTCCCGTCTGACCTATGTAAAAGGAATCACATTGTTTACACCCAATTTTATAGATAATGCCTGAATTATTGGTAGGGCTATTTTTTACTATGATATTTTTCACAATATTGTTATATGAAAATACTACATTAATATCCAAAAGTTTAAGTACATTAGCAATGCCTAAAAAGCCCGGGAAAAATGGAAGTATTAAAATATTTTTTGACAAAGTACGAGTGTTATTATTGACACGATAGAGGTCGCTGAACTCGTGTCTGGCATCAATTTTACATTTGGAATACATTTAAAGGTCAAATCCGGGAAATGATACACAAAGTTGACATTTTGATAAAATTTCTGAAAACAGAATTTAGAGGCATGGAAGCAAGAATTGCAAATTGAATGATAAATTTACAAGTTTTGTGGTATCTAAATAGTATAATTGATACATAGTATACTCGACCAATAACTAGCCGACTCAAATATATCATCACACAATGTTGTGACAATATAAGCACATTCATGACATTCCTTCGTTCAGCTCCTCCACGTAGCACTTACAAGGAGCCTTACAGTCTGTCTTACACTGGAAAATGACAAGCTCTGGTATGTCCCGCGAAATGGTGGGAGTTGTGGTGTAGACTGGAGTTGGCGCAGAGTCGGGGGATTCTTGCTGCCATCCCCATTCCGTTGGAGAGACTGGAGCTGGAGCTTTGATGAAAGTATTACCCCACACATGTCCACTTTGAAGTCACAAGAGAAATAACTGATTAGTTGAAATAACACTTCTAGAAATACAACTGCATGCAGTAATCTCAAGCATGAGTGATGTTCCCATCCATGCAATGCTGTCTTACCTGATGGGATACTCTGAGGAGGTGCTGATGCAGAGCGTCGCTGCTTGGAGGCATGTGCTCGAAGTCGCGTCCTTTGTGGAGGAAGAGGGAGAGTCTAGCAGCATCCACGGTTGTGATGCCCTCCTCAGAGATACCATAGAGCTGCATGACGAATCTCTGGAGCGTGGGCGTGTGAGTCTTGATCATCTCCAGGGTGGGGTTAGGGCAGGAGAGCAGGTCGAGAGGTAAGGTGAGTTCAGGGAGGGACTGCCACACTGACCAGGCCGTCTTCTTGCCTTTGCCATAGAACGCTTAGGTCGTGTCGCATCCCGTTAACGTATGAATCGCCGGTAGTGCCATTGCCTTGGATGGTCCAAGTCCGCGGGCGATGACATGCGCTGGAATGTACCTGGCAAGGAATGTAGAGATGAGTTAGACAATGGCCTCATGATCTAAAAGCTATCGGTATACTGCAGACACCTTGCTTAAAGACGCCTCAATAAAATGACTGTACCTGAAGTGCAATCCAGAGGTCATCACTCCTCTGTCCAAAGGCCAAAAAAGTGGAGACGCCCAGCACTACAACATCGCTGTCGCTGGTGCGGACGATCACTCGACGATGACCGGCGTAGGTAGCTGCAGCCACATGCAAAAACATCCGAGTGTCGGTTTCCGAGTGTGTGCAGGGGGCAACTGCACCAACATCAGCGTCAGCCGGTGAACTCGCACAATCACTGAGAATGGTAGTGAAGAGCTGCTTGCCCTGAAATGAAGAAGTCAATGTAATTGAGGATATGCTGAGGAAGTCAATGTAATTGACTTCCTCAGCATATACTAGAGACAGGGATATTCTAAGAAATATTAATTTCTATGTCAGTAGCTCGCAACAATCTCTCAGCTAACCTGTGGAAGCGTCATGAGCTTCAAGCTGTTGGCCAGCTCCACTAACAACTCCTGCTTGTTCAGGTCCACACGTATGAAGGTAGCCCAATTGCCAGGAACTTTGGTCGAAAGAGTAACCCGCCTCCGCGCTCCGCTGCCTCTTTGCTCCCGAGTTCCTGACTTCAGGCTCGTCTTGGAGTAGACATCCCAGACAATGTCAACCCGGTCGTTTCTTTCAAACCAGGAGAGAATGTATGGCAGAAACACGTCGGTGAAATAGTCTCCGATGGTCACGGCACTTCCAGGACGAAGCATTTGAACGAGCACAGCACCATCCAGCACAGCTGCGGTCGTCACCCGTCTGCAATTGTCGAGATCCGCTGGGACAATGTAGTCCAGGATCTCGCTCTTGGTGCATGTGTCCCTTCCGAGTAAGAGAGGGAGGATGGGCAGAGGTCTTATGGGCAAGGACCTCACAGCCTTCTTCCCCCATCTCAGCTGGATTGAGGATGTCGGCGAGATTCTTGACTTGTTGGCTGTCTGAAGAAGAGTGCTGCTGAATGCTGATGCATGTTCCATGGAGGGCTGATTTTGCCATTGTAGAGGAAGGGTTGTGGTCGATGTTGTAAAAACCGCCTGTGGTGAACACGCCCTTGATAGTCTGAGGTGGCACTACCACACCGACCTGCTCCCAGTGACCGATGACTGAATTCGCGATGTCTGTGCTCAACACTCTCAAACGGTCATATGAGACGCACAGTAGGGCGGATCGAAAATGAGGTTTTTAAACTTTTTTTCGAAATTCAAATATGGCTAGTGCGGAAAATATGTGGGTGCTATAGATAATGACTGTGCATAAATATTAGTCCTGCGAAATTATATCTTCAGGTGCCACAAAGCCGTCGAAAAAAGTGAAATATAATGATTTTCTTATATTCCGCATTAGTACAATAACTGAAACTTACTTGTTATTATTATATATTAAGTGTTCCAATTACCAAAATAGTTACTGAATTACGCAGCTCTTAGTTTATTTAGATCAATGTTCTTTTGATTAATGATCTAAATAATTCAGAACTCACCACGAGGAGGTGGCTGCGTGTCGAGCTCCACCCATGCCCTCCCAACCACCCATCCTTGCGCATGTTTTTTTCTATTAACGTTTTATTTAAACTTTATATTCAGCTTTACTTTCGAATGATGGCATTTTTTACGTGACTGAAGTGTTGATCTTATGAAGCCATCTCGCGCGTTCAATCCAAATACTTTTGATGATGCTTCAGTCACTAATTTTACCATTCTTTCTACTACTTGTGTATGACAAGGGAATTTCTCGAATGGAGGGGTACTCTTGTTTTCTATGAATTCTTCAATCTCATTTTCTGTCAGGTGTCTTGTCACAGGTGGTTCAGTGACAATGCATTTTTGCCAATTAATTAAATCAGTATAATCAGTAGCTTCAAATTGAATAACAGGTACTGTGAAACGCCTCACAACTTTTTCCTTGTTTGTTTGCCTTGCTTTCTTTATTCGCCTCCACGCTAATTCTCTTATGGCGCTGCGGTCATCATGAATCATTGATGCTAGAATATTTTCTGGATTTGCAAAAAATGCATTTCTTTGTATGACAGGGTTTACAATATCCTTTACTTCGTCATTCAGTGTTCTTGTTAGTTCAATAGTTTTGAAAACATGTTTTGAGCCATTGACAAAAGACGTACTTTGCTTAATAGAAAACCACATTGGGATGTAGACCTTCATTATAAAAGAAGCAATGTTCATGAGGTTCTCAGATGGACTTACAGTGAAACGTATAGACGAAGCAAACGATTTGCTGTAGTCAGCCATCGTGAATGTGCCATTTTGCCTGGACTACGATGAGCAAGATCTGGAGAGCAATATCCCTTTGTTATGGCCTGATGAATATCAATTAGATATTTTTGGTCGGTGCTAAGATCTTCACAGTCTACAGTTGGTTCCTCAGCATCAATCCTTTCAAACTCGACAATAGGAAGACTTTCACAGTTCTCTAATTCCCTGCCAATAGGACCGGTGAATCCGCGGGGGCCAGATGTTTTTCCATCCAGCTTTGCAACTAAATGGCGTAATGGCAATTCATTGGCATGGAGCTGGCACACTAAATGTTGAACTGGCTTCTTCAGCTTCAATTCTATAAGCCTTATAACGCCTCCCTTTTCTCCAGTGTTGACTGCTGCACCATCGCATCCAATGGCAACAAGGTTTTCCAGGTTCATGTCATTATTTCCAATATACTCAAACATTCCTTTACATATTTCTTCAGCTGATCCAGAATTCACAGAATAATGGCCCAAATAATCTGAACCAGGTTCTCTCACTAAAGTGATATGTTCTTCTGTTACCTTCTTCTGATATACTTTGGACTCTTTTTTTTCTTGGAAGAGTGTAGAATCTTTTCGACCATCAAAATAGATTCCTCTGATTGGGACCTGATTTTGATCTTTCATAATTTCTGATCTCTTCTTTTGTCTTTCTTCTGATTTTACTCCTATCCACTACTTCAGATGTATTGTCAATAGAAACTTCTCCAATATCTTGCAATACTGCACTAACAATGAATGCTGCAGCTCGATCTGAAACTGCAGTCCTGTCACAAGCAGTAGCCACTGAAGGTAGATTTGTAGTTTTCCTTTTCTTGAATAATTGTTCTTCAGGTTGTTCGAGCTTTCTCTTCGAGCTAACTGGCTCTGGAAATGTATCGCTGATATTTCGCCAGATTCACTTTCACTATTGATGTCGATGATGATAATTCAACATTTGTATCCTGCAATTTCTCCTGTGAAGATTCTTTGGTGAGCCTCACAGCTTCTTTTTGCTTTCTTAGCAACGTAGATGCTTTTTTCTTTGAGAGTGTAATATCTACTCTATCAATAAACAGTTTTCTTTCACTCCTTTGATCTAAGAGGAACGTCACTTCTTCCTTTGGAACCGTTTTTCTTTGGGACAAGAACATTGTGTTAGTACTTTGCACTTGCACGCTGCAATGTCAAAAAGTTTCGTGTGTGCTTCTTTTTGAACATATCAATCTTTGCTTTGTAAGCTTCAGAATTTTTCTGCTTTGGTATGGCTTCATAATGACACGATACTTTTCGTGGTAGCTTCTGAAACATTGTTTCAATTCGCCTGTCTGACAGAATTGGGACGGAAGCACTTTCCCAAATTGTTTTCAATTTATCAACAACTTGTTCTAATATTTGAGATATTGAAGGATCTTTATTAGTATTCTGTTTCAAATCGTTTCTTACAAACAAGTAATATTTAAAAACTCCTTCGTATGTAGGAAGATTCCTGTGCCACAAATCTTCCCCATACCAAACATGGGGCACTCAGTTGAGGCCCTGGTTGATTTTGCACAAACTCGAGACATTTTGAAAGTATACAAATCTGAAAAAGAAAGAGCTAATATCAATTATACGTTAATTTCAGTTAATAGTACATGGCAAACTTAGGGCAAACAATACAGAAATGCAAAATATAAAGAAATATAGTTTAGACTATCTGAGTAACGCCAACAACAGAACACCCACCTGCTACGAGAGCGACAGCTACACTGAACCGAGGTACTCACGTGACAGCTGAGTGAGCTGACTATAGAAAACTGTTTTTAGAAAATAGAAACTTTTTTAAAGGTTGACTGAGCTATTTTTATACAAGTGTGAATAAATCCTTGTCTATTGTGCATCGTGGACTCTTCTGTAATTATTGGTTAAAATCTGCTTTTTTCAATTTTTTTCAATATTGAAGGTCATTGTGGCACCTGAAGATATTAATGTTATGATTTTAAATTTATACCAGCTTATTTCCTCACTACTCCACACATTTTCCACACTAGCCAATTTGAAAATTCGAAAAATGAGTTTTTCACTCCGCCCTAAAGCACAGTCCTCGTTGATGCATAGCATCGATTAGAGATTCATGGCCAGTTTGAAGATGTAGTTTCATAGACAGATACAGCGATGCTGGTGTTTCCCTCTCCTTGATGTGACGAGGAACACTCCCAGGTTTCTTGGATCTGCGTCCAACAGAGTTGAAGATGATCTGCTGCCCGATGGATGTTGCAACCTTGGACTTCTCAGAATCAGGAGCCGGCTCATCGATACTTGGTCCATCAAGAAGCATGTGCAAGAATGATCTTAACGTGGGCGGGATGGATTTAACTTCACATGAGGTTGAGAAGGAGCCTGTGAAAACCTGCTTCATGTGGAGATAATCTCGCCGGAGGATCTTGGCTGCTTTGTGGAGGATGGAGACTTCAGTTGATGTATTGTTTTCCATATCAACTATAGCTTTGCTTAAGTCGTCGTCGAAAACAAGATACCATCAACGATTCATTGGTATCATCTTGATGTCAGGAATCATGCGCTCAATATCCTCTCGAAGGCGTGTTGTATTGCATTTGATATAGGGAAAAACCGAGAGCGGCGAGGCGCTTGTCATAGAGGGCCGTCAAGTCAGCCATTGCCAGTGACGTCCCTGAAACACGATTATCTACAATAAAGTCAAGTAACTTGTTGAGAACATGTGCTCGGATCACCTGAGTCGCATGACTCTCAGTCGTGTCACATCTGACAGTCGCTGTAGAGCCGAGTCAGGCACGCACGATGAAAGACGGCATTAATAGCGACCATGTCGCCGGCAGAAAGTTTAGCCAGGTGACGTTTGTCACCTAACACTCGAGCGCAATCATTGACTTTCTTATCCAAGCCAAGAGTGGAAGCCTTCTTCAGCTCTTTCTCGTTGCCCACTTCGTCACAGAAGAGGCATGGAGTGTCGAGTGGTTCGCTCGAAGATGTAGAGGGTGAGGGTGAGGCCTGTGTGTTGGACCTGGCACCACTGCTCATGCGGCGAGTTTTCACCGGGCTAACTGACTTTTGCCCTTGATGCTTTTTCCTCGCTCTCTGCACTTTTTGATTGTCGACAGCATTCCTGCAACTTTTGTGCCACACTACTTGATTAGACATCATCAGCTGCACTGCATTCTGAGCACCGCCACTACCACCGCCACCAATGTCATCTACGACTACAAAGTCAGGCAACTCCCCTAATTCCTTGAGCTCCTGGATGTTGTCCATAACTTCTTTATAAGAGGCTGAAAGTCTTTCAGGTTTGTTTCTCAATTTCACAGATGATGAAGGATTCTTAGTCGGTTCATAGCTTTTGTCTGACTGACATATGAAGCATAAGCTCCAGTCGCGAGTGTCCATGATGGCAGGCGTGCTTTTAGAGTCACTCATTTAGGATTAATCATTGTGAATCTGAAACATGAAATTAAATTTCTAAAGGTCACAGAACTTGAAACGTGTGTAATGACTCGTTTCCAGCTAAATTCAGCATGAGAAAGCCATTTCTGAGGTTATTTTGGGGTTTCAGGTTATTTTGGGGTGTCTCACTCCGTCAGTTTGGAAACTGGGGAAAATCCCCACTTTCAACATGGCGGCCAGCGGCCATATTTGATTTTGGGGGTCAAAATGACCTCCAAACCCCATAATAACCCCAAAAATGGATTTCTCATGCTGAATTTAGCTGAAAACGAGTCATCACACACGTTTCTAAGTTAATTGGTTCAAAAGTTAGAAATACGGTCATTAGCATAATTTATGCTGATTAGGCATAAAATTAAGCATGTCTATGCATAGATACAACTTGTGTCTTTCGATAAATTCTTTCCTATGGCCCTAAGGAACTTCCATACCAAAGGGGAGCTTTGCATCATGATTTGAAGTGGACACCCTATTTTGTACTCTTAATATGTCTACTATTGAGGAACATCAACATACTCAGAACATCTGCTGATGTCCTGGATCTGTGGGGCCGCATTATTACACCCCCACAGCTAAACACATAATCAACCGGAGCACTGGAGGCAGGTATAGTTAAAATGTTCAATGCCAGATTGGCCAGCGACTTCAATTACTTGTTATGTTATTTCTCTGTACGAATATTTATGAGAGCCACTGTATACACAGTGTGTGTGTATATATATATATATATATATATATATATACAGTAGCGCACATAAGTATTCGTACAGAGAAATATTTCAGTTATATTCGCCCTTATCTTTTGTACCATGCATAGAATTGTTATGAAAAGTTTACCGTTCGTTTGGAAAATTTTAACAAATAAAAAATTAGTGTAACTCTAACAGTATAATCTTCCTATAACTCCATAATCATATCTTCCTATAACTCTTTTGCAGACTCGTGTGCGGCAATAACAGATATCTTAAGATCTGTAAACAGCATTTTACCACAACAACCCATTGGTTACTAGTGGTTTGTACAGTCATCCGTCTTCCATGAAGATTCACAAAGAAAATTCTAGAATTCAGAATTGTCAACAGTCTCTAATCAATAAACAGCCAACTACCGATAAAAATTTTAATTTCTTCAAGCCTTATGTGGACACAAAGTATTAAATAATTTTGTAAATAAATGTACGAAAACTTTTGCATTTTAACTTTTTTTTTATTTTCATCAAATTCTTTGATGTTTTACATTGTATGTTGAAGTTAAACTAATTTTTTTTATTGGTTAAAATTTTCAAAACGAACGGTAAACTTTCCATAACTATCCTGTCCATTAAATAAAAGATAAGGGCGAATATAACTGAAATATTTCTCTGTACGAATACTTATGAGCGCCACTGTATACAGTATAATATATATATATATATATATATATATATATATATCTATATATATTAATATTTATATACGAGGGCCATTCAATGTATTTTGCCCACCTTTTTTTTTCTTTCAAGTTTCCTTGTACGTTCCAGAAATTTTGTACACAAGTAGTTACATACCTTTTTTACAAGTTTTTATTTTTCCACATAGTCTCCATCCTTTTCTACGGCTTTCCTCCACCTCGAAACAAGGGCCTTTATTCCTTGCTGGTAAAAGTCCGCTGGGTTCCGCTCGAGCCAACTCTTAACCTCCTCAACAACCTCATCGTCACTCTGAAACTTTCTTCCACGAACACCATCCTTCATTCGCCCAAACAAATGGAAGTCTGAAGGTGCCAGATCCGGGTTGTATGGAGGGTGGGGTAACACACTGAAGCGCATTTTTGTGATGGCCTCTCTTGTTTGCAAACTGTTGTGTGGTCTTGCGTTATCGTGTAAAAGAAGGACGTCTTCCAGTTTTCTCTCCGGTCGAACTCGCTTTATACGTTTCTGGAGTCTCTGTCGGGTCGCAATATATGCCTCTGAGTTGACTGTTTGTCCATTCTTCATAATGTCCACCAGAATCACCCCTTTCATATCCCAGAAGATGTGGCCATAACCTTTCCTGCACAGGGAGCCATTTTGAACTTTTTCTTGCATGGGGAGTCTGCGTGATGCCACTCCATGGATTGGCGTTTTGTTTCAGGTTCAAAGTAGTGTACCCAAGTCTCATCCTCAGTCACAGTTCGTAAAAGGAAGTCACCCCTTCTGTCTCGTATCGAACCAACGACTCAGAAGCAATTTCTTTTCTTTGGGCTTTGTGATCTTCAGTCAGTTGGCGAGGAACAAACCGTAAACACTTTTGAGTATCCAGTTGCTTAATTATCGTTTTCACACTTCTTTCACTAATTCCTAGCTCCAGTGATAGCTCATCGTATGTGACGCGCCGATTTGATCGAATGGATGCTGTTAGCACGTTGCACATTGCACAGTGTGAGATGTCACAGCCGATGCCGGGCGACCGCTGCGTAGCTCATCATCGAGGCTGGCTCTCCCTCTCTCCGATGATCTCACACGTTTAGACCAGCGTCCAACTGTGCTTCGATCAACAACAGCATCTCCATAAACGTTCTGTAGACGTTTGTGAATATTTCCAACTGTTTCCTTCTCTGCGGTTAAGAACTCGATAATAGCTCTCTGTTTACGACGCACATCACTGTCAGACGCCATTTTCGAAACTATGTTAACCATCGGTTTTATACAAGGGTGTTTAAAAGAGGTTTTATACAAGGAGGGGAGGTTCAAACTGGAAAAATCCGGTTATGTGAAGCGCAGAAAGTTCAAACGTACGGCCCAAAAGACATTTCAGCCCCATGGCTTATTATTTAGCTAAGAGAAAGGTGGAGCAAAATATATTGAGTGCCCCTAGTATTATATTATATTATATTAGAAAAGAGCACCGAAAGTTTTGTTTTTAATGTACAATATACCTTACAACAGTAGTAACCAATGTTTTGACAAGGATTGCCCCATTACGTACTCGACACACATAGGAACATATTACTAAGGAAGACTAATCTATCTATCTATATATTATAATAAGAGAGCTGTCCGTCTGTCTGTCCGTCCGTCACACTTTCAGAAATTGTTAAAATAAAAATTCAGAAATTGTAAAAAAAATTCAGAAATTGTATTACGGGCGGCAATGTGAAGCTCAAGATTTTCATGACTGTGTTCTTTTCTGTAGTTTAGCAATGGGGGAAGGGTTGGGGTGGGGGAAGGGTTGGGGTGGGGGGAAGGGTGGGCGTGGGGGGATGGGTTGGGGTCGGTGGAAGGGGGAAGGGTGGGGTGGTGGTAATGGGGGATGGTGTGGTAATGGGGAGGGGTGGGGGTAATGGGGGAGGGGTTAGCCCCCAAGTTGTATGAATGGGGGTGAGGAGGTTTTGGGAGATACCAGATTCAGAAATGTTGACACAATGTGAAGCTCAAAATTTTCACGGCTGGGTTCTTTTTTTGTAGTTTAGCCTGTCTAACCGTCAGCGAAACGGCGGGAACTGTACTAGTACATTTAATTAGAGAATCATAATCTTCGTTATTGCAATACGAGCTACTTATAAGTTATGTTATACAACAATGTTAATGAGGCTTCTGAATTTGTTTGTTGGTCATGATTTCACCAATGTTTGGATTCTGTTTTGAACATGCTAATAGAAGATTATTAAGGTGATCTGTTCAGCTGGAACGGTATAGATTGATCCAAATATGCACGCACAATGAAGAAGAAAGTCACGCAAATTTGGGTATTCACTTTTTGGTACAAATTTCCAAAAGGACTTCAAGTCCCGGTTTATTGGTGAAGAACACAGTTCTTTGAATTTAGTATGTAGGCCAGAACGATTTTTGAGCTCCAAAATTTAGATCTGCAGTTTTGTTGCGAGAAAAGGAGAAAGGGTTCGTGAAGAGTAACGCATCTCGTTTCAAATCTTCAAAAAGAGCATCAAAGGAATTAACCCTTTAACGACGCCAGGAGGAGGTCTTGTTTTCCGAAACTGGCAATCAAGATACCGCCTAGCAGATGTGCTCAGCAGGATTCATATCTGGGCTTCTCGTTCCCCAAGGAAGAACTTCTAGTCCCTTTTATCTCTTCCAATGAGTACTGTATCACGGTGTGACACGTTCCACTATCTGCGTATCAAAATTAAGTTTTCGTTGACAGAACAATGGAAGAAGATAGTTTTTAGTGATAAATATGTATTTCTTTAAATTCAGACGTCCCTCGACGAATACCAGCTCCGTCTCCCCAGCATCCCATACCAGCATCCCAGCCCACATCTTCAGCAGGCTTGTGCATCATTTCGCTGGCCCATTCGATTCTGCGCTTTTCATTAGCTTTTGATCAAAAGGCTTCCGACAAGTCACGTGCACATTGCATTCAAATTATGGAGATACTCTTAAATTGTGTGGTGGCAAACTTACAGCAATTGCCTTGTGCGTAGAGTGGATCTCACCTGGCTCTTTTGGTTCATTCTCTAAAAATTGATGGTCTTCCTAGGTGCCGAAGAGCTTGTTTCTGTCATTCACCACGAAACTCGCAATTATATTATGAATCGTACCATGTGGAAGTCTGACTGTACAATCATTCAACCAAGCGAAAAAGGTGATACACCACGAGCACCAACACCAGGTAAAATTATTACACTACTCAAACCAATCAAAAATCCAACAGAACCAGCTTCCTATAGACCCATTACTTTACTATGCCCACCTTCCAAAGTAACAGAAAGACTAATCTTACAAATCACCAACCCACACATTCCACTATCGCCTACTCAGCATGGATTCAGACCTCACCACTCAACCACGACATTACTCACTAACCTCACGCAGCACATCATGGATGGCATCAACTCCAGACGACTAGCTCAACGTACACTATTAGCAACAATAGACATTAGTAAAGCATTTGATGCTATCCCACGCTTCCCTCTCATAAACAAAATACTCAACACAAACATGCACAATAACACCAAAAGATGGCTGAGCAACTATCTCTCAGGAAGATACTCACATGTCACATTTAATGGCAAATCATCCAAAAACAAGCTTTTTCCGAACGGGGTCCCTCAAGGCCCTGTTCTCTCACCAACACTCTTCAACTTATACATGCATGACATTCCAACACCCATAGATAACAAGCTTACCTTATCATCATATGCAGATGATATCACTCTAACATCCACCCAAAACAACATCGACACCGCTACAAATAACCTACAAACATACATAAACAGTATACAAGACTGGCTCACACACAATAGACTCAAAGTAGCGCTCACAAAATCAACCATCACCTTGCTTACAAGCAACACAAAAGAACACCAGGTAATTCCACAGTTTACACTAAACAACATCAACATTCCACACACTCACAGAACCAAAATACTTGGTCACATACAACACATCATTATCTTTTGCAACCACATTCAGGACATTAAAAACAAATGTACGTCAAGACTTAACACGCTTAGGGTACTAACAGGCAGAAACTTTGGACACCAGCAGGAAACAACATCACTCATATACAAACAATATATTCGCTCAGTTATGGACTATGCTAGCCCATGCTGGGCACCCATTATCTCAAACACACATAAACACCTTACAAACAATACAAAACAACGCACTTCGTATCATTACAGGATGCACTCAAACAACACCAATAGAACACCTGCACACAGAAACAAAAATACTAACAGCTAGGGAACATTTAGACATGAGGGGAACACAATTCATGGCAGCAGCGACAACTAACCCACAACACCCTTGCCACTACATGTACAATCATGCACCAACACCTCGCACCATTAAGGTAACACCAGAGAGACATTATAACCAAATACTCCATTCCATACCACGCCCCACAGACATCACACAGTACAGAAAACACATAACACACACACCTAACACACAAAGCACTGACACGACTCGTCCGAATGCGGTCCTAGGTGCGAAGCCGCCACCCATTAACAGGTCAGAGATCAGCCTGAGCAGATCGGATCGAGTTAACTTAGCACGATTCCGATGTGGACATCACCCCAACTTACGGACGTATAAACACAGACTAGACAACTCCATAGACGACACCTGCCACCTGTGCCAGGACACACCACAAACAATTGAACACATTATGACAGACTGTACCGCTCTAGCACAACAACGAACACAACACAACATCACTAGTGCGCTGAACCTCTGGTCCACTCCGGAGAGGGCGATCGGTTACCTGCGTGCCGCCGGCTTGCTCGATCAGGGTGGGCTGATCGGCTAAACAACAACAACAACAGTACGAGGCATCGTTTTACCTATGTAAGCTTCGTGGCGCCGTGACATGAACTATATGACCTGATTATAAGGTTCCGTACGTAAAACCTTATGTTCCAAGATTCCTATATGCTTTCTGTTTTTCTGTCTATCTATCTGTCTTTTGTCTGTGTCGCATATATATGCAGGGCCGACGAGAGCACCCCTGGGACCCCCTGTTTACTCAGTATTTTATTATGAATGTTTTTGTGTACATAACAAGCAAACTGATTATATGTCCAAGTCACTATTCAAAACATACAGTAGGAATAAACAACTCAGAAGAAAATAACCATTTTATTTTTCGAATCAATTATATTAATTCTATCACCATACAATTTACAAATGCAGTACTAATCCATGCCTAGCAAAGTGGTAAATGATTCTGACGAAATTTAAAGTATGGGCTAACTGGCTTTCAATTACAATGCGGTCCACCAATGCCCAAGACCGACTGACAGATGTCAGTCGGTCTTGGGCATTGGTGAACCGCAGATAATATTTTATCTGTTTCAATTTGACTATGATAATCTCTATAAAATGTATGTTCATTAATTATATTTCCTCTCTGTTATTTAATCAATTGCTTTATTAATATTTTTAAATTTTATCCCCCCCTCTTTCCGGGCCCCCTAGAGGTCCGGGCCCCAGGGATTTAACCCGGCTTCCTCGCCTCTCGGCGGCCCTGTGTATATATATATATATATATTGTATATATTCTGAGTTCTATCCCATATATATATATATATATATATATATATATATATATATATATATATTCATATATATAAAACTGAAATTCATTTTTTAACTTTTCCGAGATTCATTAATTCAAATGACAAAATTAATTTCGTCAAAATTACATAATGAATATCCTTTGAAGCAAAAGATATTAATTTTCATTAAAAAAGTCTTCAAAGAAATTTTTATTCAAAATACGACAAATTTTAAATTAATTCAAGTAAATTGACAGTATCAAAAATTTTTTAATTTAATTTTAAACTCTGTTCTCAAAAATTATACACCGTACAAATATATTAACAAATCTTTAAGTTTTTAATAATGATTCTTATCCGCATTCTTTAATGGAAAATGTTAAAAAAAAGTTATAATTCATTTATAAACACTTAAATACTTGTTATAAAAACTTTACGGGTATGTTCCATCATTAGACACTCTCTTTCGGAGTAATTGAAATTACTTGAATGATCAGTGTCAAATTGCAATAACGAGCTTAAGGAATTTTCTCTTGCCAAAAATTCAATTTTTGAGGAAGATGTCAGCAAAAATTTCGACTTCGTATTAAATTTTTTTTTTTTTGGAGTTTTACTTTTCTTCTTTAATATGAGACAAAATGAATATTATAATGAAGATAAGAAAGATAAGAGGTAAGTGAGAAAGATTACTGGAATAGTATCTAATTGTATTTATATAGGATTTAATTATATACTGTATATATATATATATATATATATATATATATATATATATATATATATTGGCGGTCAAAATTATGGTATCAATATAAAAATGTGCTATAGCTTAAAAGCCCTGCTTTTCACACCAATGCAATGTTTACATAATGCAAAAGACCTATATATATGAAGGTGCAGTTTTGCTCTGCTACCTTCACCTAGTTCCTCTTTAATCCTACATTTATGAAATTTATGAAATTTGATTCTCTTGATGCAGGGGTTGCATTTAAATATTATTATGTATTTAAAAAAAAACGTTTTTTTTGGTTGTTTTTTTTTACATATTTTACATGTTGTCCAACAGTGTTTAAGTTCTAAGGACTAAACATGAAGTTTGTTTCCTCATTAAAAATATTCGGTATTTATGAAGCAACAACTTTTCTTTTCAAAATTTAATAATGGACCCCGTGAAAGAATTTCCTATAAAGAAACACGTTGAAATAATTGTCTGCATAATCTTGGGCTATCCCAAAGAGATAGAGAGGATTAGCGCTTCTCAGAATGGAGTATCCAAAATCATTAAAAGACAAGAGGAGACAAGCTCAGTAAACAAGAAGAAGGCCGATGAAGAAAAAGAAAGATGCCAGTAAGGGAAGATAGATTATTTATTGGTTAAAAAGTCCAAAGGAAATTAATTCCTAACAGCACCTCAACTACAGTAGCCGTTGAACACAATTTAACATCAGAAAACAGCGTCTGATGTTCAACTCTCCAAAGGCGACTAAGAGAGACAGGGTTGAATGGTCGTGTAGCTGTTAGAAAGCCTTATCTGAGACATGACAAAAAGCAAAAGCGATTGAAATGGGCAAAAGAACACCAAAGGTTCAAAAAGAGATGCATGGTGTCGACAGTTAAACATGGAATTTGGAGGTGGCAATATAAAGGTATGGGGCTGTTTTGTTAGTGATGGAACTGGGGACAAAGTGAAAATTAAAGGAAATCTCAACCTATCGTATACTACAGCATCATGCCATTCCTTCACCTCATCATTGGACCTACAGCTTAACGTGGAATCCGAACCACGACTCACCACGGGTGGTCAGAAATTACAAATCCTTGCCCGGACTCGCTCTCACAACCTCCCGATCAAAAGCCCAATGTCTTAACCACTCGACCACCCACGGTACCCATTTATCTACCAGCCTACTTCTTCTGGAAGGATGAACAGCTGAGTAAGCTGCGCGGCCTCTGCTTTCACCAGGAATCGAACCGAACCTAGGGCCGGTGGATTCGCAGTCGCCGATGCTAACTACAACACCACCGAAGCGTATATATACACACAGTATATAGTGTAAGCGTATATATATATATATATATATATATATATATATATATATATATATATAGTATATATATATATATATATTATATATATATATATATATTATATATATATTATATATATATAATATATATTATATATTATATACTGTATATATACGCTATATACAGTATATAGTGTAAGAACCGCAGACATAATAAGAGAAACGGGCTACGTCGTAGCCAATGTTATTATACAGCTTCCTGTCTATCAGTGAAATTAAATGGTAGTGGGTCTGGGCAGTAATTGGCTGGGACCTTTGCATCCAGATTATGTAGCGAACCATGGTTAGGATCCTATGCAAAACTATAAGTTCCCTCCGTCACATGACCTTAGATGTTGAGGAGGAGGTTAAAAAACTATCATTATATTAATAACGAGAGATTTTAACACTTATTTCATCGACTAATCGACCGGCTATTCTCGACGCCACATTGATGAGGTCAACAGCCCTGAAATCGTCAATTGCTTCTGTGGGAGAAAAATTCTCAAATTGATATTTAAATATTTTCAAAAAATGAAATTGCTTTTCTATTTGAGTATTAATTTTAGTATTTTTAATATTCCGTGTGTATATTAATACATTAACTTTGAGAAAAGAGCTTTATTTTGTTATGTATATAGATATGAAAGTTTAGATGCTTGCTGCTGGCTAAGCCCTGCACCGTATATATGTGTAGGGCCTGGCCCACTAAATCTTTGCTAGGTCTAGCTCGAGCGTTAAAATTTAAATTTTAAAAACCTAGGTAAGCCTAGGTTAGCCTACCCAGATAATATAAAGATGGGGTTGTTTAATCTCCTTCGCGACATCTAAGGTATATGACGGAAGGGACCTATAGCTTTACGTGGAATCCGAACTGCAGATCACTACACAATCTGAACGCAAAGGACGGTCTCCCATCCACTTACTACCTAGACCCAATGTTGCTTAACTTCACTGATCGACGGGAAGTAGTGTTAAGACACTGGCCGCGACGTAGTCTGCCTATCAATATGTAGTTGGTCTACATTCGAATTATAACACGTTATTTCATTGAAAAGATTTTAAACAGAAAATTTTAAGCCAGTGAGACCTTAACATTTATTTTAAGCGCACGAGCCACTTAGATTTTAAATAAAACTTCACAATTTTTGCCCGAATGGCTTTGGATGTGATGCTCAACATTTTGATGGCTGTGGTATTTTAGTAAATTTATGGTCTCACTGGCTTTTTCTTGATTTCACAAGAGTGTATAAAATTTTGTACAAACGTGATCTCACAGATATATGTAGGCTTTAGGTTAGTACTTAATTTGTCCACATTCTGTGGGGACTACACTTCAAAAAATATCACTACTGTCATATTGTCATAGCATACCCGTCAGTGATGTATGACTAGAGTTCGGTCTCGAGACCTTTTTTCTGGTCTCGGTTTAGGTCTCGGTCTCGGGTGCTTAGATCTCGGCCTCGGTATCGGTCTCGGCCATGGTAGTCTCGACTACATCACTGTGATATTCTTCTGCTGAAAAATGTCACAAACTATAAATTTGTGAATAAATTATGAGTAAATTTTGCAATTGTCATTTGATAATCTCTTTAGAATCTTTATTCCTGAATGTGAAATACAGAGCTTAGGAATTAGGCATTACACAATAGAGAATACACGCAAAAATTGCATATAGTCACAGTTTACGCTTGATACAGGATGCTGTCTGAACACAAAACACGGGACATCACGTAGAGTGAATGTGAATGACAAGAACAGTGTCCCATTGGCTTTTAATATATGTTTCAGGGTTTTAATTTATTTCAGCTAAACATTAAAAAGGAGTGAGGAGAAATAAGTACTTACACGCCACAAGAAAAGGTTGTGTTGGTCGATGCATGTTGGACCTCTATTTGTGAGATTATCTAAACATTGGTTTATAACTCGATCACGGACCACTGAAGACCTAAAAGGGAGCATTCAAAATTAGTGCATCATTTTCAAGAGAAATATTATCCAATGTCCGCAATAGCTTGTAGGACAATATTAATATGCGCACGCAGTTTTATTACCTGCGGTGCTATAATTTCACATCCATCCGAACTTTTGTTGCACTAATATATATATATATATAAAATATATATATTAGTGGTGGACCGGATATCAGTTTTTCAACATCTGCGGATGCGGATATTTAGTTAATCTATCAATATAGAATTATGCATATATGACATAATTTTTCAAATTTCGTGATATTACTATTATGGCAGGCAATGCATAAGAATTAAAATTAATATTAATGTTTTCATTATGATAAAAATAATACCTTTCTCAAGAGTTTCAGCCACAGAAAATTCAATGAAACAAGTTTCATTCAATTTTCTGTGTTACCAGGTATTTATATTTTGAGGTTTATATAACTTATTTGTTTCTTCATTAATATGATAATTACTACTTTACATGAAATGTACATGACTGGGCCCTATAAGCTACTTTATAAGCTAATTTAATTGTAAATTTTATAATTTATTAGAGGTAATATCCGCAGTCAGAAGTGCGGATGCGGATGTTAAAAATAATGCGGATATCCGATCCACCACTAATATATATATATATGATTTAGTGGTGGACCGGATATCCGCATCATTTTTAACATCCGCATCCGCACTTCTGACTGCGGATATTACCTCTAATAAATTATAAAATTTACAATTAAATTAGCTTATAAAGTAGCTTATAAGGCCCAGTCATGCACATTTCATGTAAAGTAGTAATTATCATATTAATGAAGAAACAAATATATAAACCTCAAAATATAAATACCTGGTAACACAGAAAATTGAATGAAACTTGTTTCATTGAATTTTCTGTGGCTGAAACTCTTGAGAAAGGTATTATTTTTATCATAATGAAAACATTAATATTAATTTTAATTCTTATGCATTGCCTGCCATAATAGTAATATCACGAAATTTGAAAAAATGATGTCATATATTCATAATTCTATATTATATTGATAGATTAACTAAATATCCGCATCCGTGGATATTGAAATTAAAGATCCGCATCCGCATCCGCAGATGTTGAAAAACTGACATCTGGTCCACCACTAATATATATATATATACACACACACACACACACACACACACACACACATATATATATATATATATATATATATATATATATATATATATATATATGCGGCGAAATCCATGGTTTTGTTTCAGTGTTGAGATATTTCATGATATGCGAGATATTTGCTTTCATTTTCTGCGTGAACTATCTCATTATATATATATATATATATATATATATATATATATATATATAATATATATATATATATATATATATATATATATATATATATTACCAGTCAAAAGTTTAAGTACACCTACTAACTTCCAATGTTTTGCTGCTTAGCTCATGGCAAATTTCAAATGTAAACTTAACAGGTACTAGAGATGAATTTGCTTACCTGGCTTTCATATTGTATGCTTCAGTGCATCTGCCCTATGCAGTGTGTTGTAACACAGAAGCTTCTTCAAAATGGCCTTCAAAATGTTTTAATTTATGTCTAGCATGCAACCTAAAATTAATGCCATTCGCTCTGCACAAAGGTCCAAAAACAGTTTAAAAGTCTTTACTGGGGTAGTGTGTTTCTTCAGGAGTATGTTAATACATGTGTTCAGTTATTAACATGCGCTGCAGGTCTTTATATATAAAATCCTTGCAGAGAAGCTAACTCTGTAGTTTAAGGTATATTTCTGTTTCAAAAAGCAAAAATGGGTGCCAAAGCTCAGTTAACAACAGAAAAAAGACAGTCGATTGTAACTTTGAGAAATGAGAGCCAATCACCGAGGCAAATTGCAAAAAAATTAAAAGTTTCTGTGAATGCGGTTGCTCGTGCCATTAAACGGTACGAAGAAACTGGTCAAAATAAGGACAGAAAAAGGTCAGGGCGATCAAGAACCACAACAGACTCAGAGGACAAGTATATCCGAGTCACCAGTCTGCGCAACAGACGCTTCACAGCACCTGAAATCAAAGTCCAGCTGAACAACTCCAGAAGTACAACAGTTTCAACATCAACTGTTCAGAGAAGACTAAGAGAGGCAGGATTAAAAGGACGAACTGCAGCAAAGAAACCAATACTGAGACTCCAGAACAAAAAGAAAAGGCTAGCCTGGGCTAAAAAACACCAAAAATGGACTGTTGAGCAGTGGAACTTTGCCCTTTGGTCTGTCGAATCAAAGTTCGAAGTTTTTGGATCCAGACGCAGCGTATTTGTGCGGCGCAGAGCGGATGAAAGAATGACACAGCAATGTGTTGTGCCAACAGTGAAGCACGGTGGAGAAAGTGTGATGGTCTGGGGATGTTTTGCAGGGGAGCAAGTTGGAGATCTCCACAAAGTCACTGGAATACTGAACCAACGTGGCTATCAACAGCATTCTACAGCGCCATGCCATCCCATCTGGACTGCGACTAGTTGGCCAACAGTTCATAATGCAGCAAGACAACGATCCTAAACACAATTCCAAGCTGTGTCAAAATTACCTGAAGCAGAAAGAACGGCAACGTCAGCTCACAGTTATGGACTGGCCAGCACAGTCCCCGGATCTGAACCCCATCGAGCTAGTGTGGGATGAACTGGATCGACGAGTGAAAGCCAAGCAACCATCCACTGTTCAGAAGCTCTGGGAACTCTTACAAGAGAGCTGGCAGCAGTTTTCACCAGACTATCTTCTTTCTCTTGTTGAACGCATGCTTCGAATTTGTTTTGCTGTAATTGCTGCTAGAGGAGGCTATTTTGGTAAATTGTCCTGATTTGTTGTTATTTAAGTTCCCATGTTTGTACTTATGAATTTGTGTCATGATAACTTAGTTAATAAATAAAAAACTTTAAACAAAATTTTAAATTTATGAATATTTCAGGGTGTACTTAAACTTTTGACTGGTAGTTATATATATATATATATATATATATATGGCTTATCGATCAATTAATTTTATGCTTAATTAAGTTTTAACATTAACTAATTACTGAATTAATTGGTGAATTAATCAGTTCATATACAGAAATATATTATTTGGACGTAATTTATTATTCTGTGAGAAATGCTTATCACATTTCATTGCAGTGAAATTGGAAAACTGAGTACAAATTATCACATTTATGCGGCACGCGTTCTTTACAGCTTAAATAACTGATTACGATTAAAAATACTGTATATACACAGCATATATATTTAAATTTGTCTAAACATAGGAAATGAGAGGAGGAGTCACCCACCACTATTATTTCTGGGAAACGAATGAGAGAGAGAGAGAGAGAGAGAGAGAGAGAGAGAGAGAGAGAGAGATTATTTGAAGATAAAATTTATTTGTGGCTCAAGACATTAGTTCTCCTTAAATGATTCGAAGTCACTTGCCAGATGAACGACAATTTAATTTTCTATATCTTGGGAGGCGAAAAAATCTTCGAGCATCTGGCAAGTGACTTTACATCACTTTTGAAGCAATAAAGTTCTAAAAAAAAAAAAAAAAGAGCATCAGTGAATAAAGTTATCCAAAGTTTTTCGTTCGTGCGAGATTGTTAACTGGATATTAACTGATCTTTGTTGTGTATTTCTGTGAGGTTTTTTTTTTTTAGCGTTTTTCTTTATTACTCTTTTACTTGTTGCTCGACAATATGTCGATGATTTAATGGAACAGATACTGTACTGCGACATCAGTTGTCGAGTTACAGCGACGAGATTGATTTTATTATTCGTCGAGTGAATTGACGAGTTGACCACTTGATCGTGAGTCCAAAATAAATGGTTGTTAATGAGCTGATCGACCAATTGAACTCATTAACACACACACACACATACATACACACACACACACACACACACACATTATATATATATACAGTATAAACTTCAAATTTATGTGAAGCTAAAATTCAGAGCAACGAACCTAATTCGCGACTTAACTTTTCCGAGTGGGGTCCAAAATATGGGAGGGAAGGGTAAATAAAATTTATGTGGAAGAACCGACATGTTTGACATTTGCGGACAATTTTTCACCAAAACTTTTTAACCTTTCTATTATTTATAAATTGTTTTAAAGTTCTCGTATTTCCGATGAAGATAATCAACAAATGAACATTCCTTTTTATGCTTTCGATATTAAAGTTTTAATGGTATTAAATTTGAACTGAAAATTGCCACCCCGCCAAAAAAAAATCCCGAACTTAGAACTGAAAAAGCGAACTCTTGAAGTAAACTAATGTAACAAAATGGAAGTCTCCCCCGCTCTTCCTTTCCATAGCTGTATCGAAAAAGGTTATAGTTTGTTGCTACCTTCGGGTTCCATAGAAAATTTTGTTATTGCGTTTATTATGGACTTAAAAAAATGTTCATAGCGTGAGAAGATTCTTGGCAAAAACACCTTATTGTAAAAATATCTCCAGCGTTACAACAACAGAAAACGGGATAGAAGTGAAGGGGATACTTATGCAACCAAAATTTTCGTAATAATGCGCACACACACACACACGTATATGTGTTACAGGGAATCTGTGTAACTAGGGATTTCATGAAATCTCTAAAATGTTCAGGGATTCCATGTAAGGTTAAGTCGTGATATTTTCGTTAAACCTACGCGAAAATTATTGAATGCCCGGTTAGGTCGACTGTACGACCTTGACGATTGGTTAGGTTAAGTCGTGATATTTTCGTTAAAACTAATGAAAATATCACGACTTAACCTTACATGAAATCCATGAACATTTTAGGGATTTCATGAAATTCCTAGCTACACAGATTCCCTGTACACACACACACACACACACACACACACACACACATATATATATATATATATTATATATATATATGATGAAAACCCACACGGAAAAAGAAAAATGGTCCCAAAGCCTTTCCTGTATTCAGAAGTACACTTCGTCAGGGAATGAAGAGAGAAGGCGAGATGACCAAAATATATATGGCGGGACGGAAAAACAAAAAAGATTAGCACATGATTAACAAGAGTTAATGAGAGGCGAAAGGAATTTTAACAGGATATTG
Source organism: Bathynomus jamesi (assembly GCA_023014485.1). Lineage (NCBI taxonomy): Eukaryota > Metazoa > Arthropoda > Malacostraca > Isopoda > Cirolanidae > Bathynomus > Bathynomus jamesi. Next base: position 625,554 of record JAJOZX010001195.1, on the reverse strand, counting down.
TCAATTTTATACATTCCCGCACTGTTATTGAAATTATTTTTAAAATGGGTAAATGCATATTCTAGAATATTCTTTTCAATAATATCTCTGTTTTTAACGAGCACTTTAGAACTATCCCACTTAATACTACGACTACATTTATACATATGGTTAAACAATGCATTAGAATTAACATCTCGCCTTTTCCCTTCATTCCCTGACGAGGTGTACTTCTGAATACACGAAAGACCTTGGAATCATTTTTCTTTCTCCTTGTGGGTTTGCATCATTCATTCATTTCACGTGTTTAATTGTGAAATTCATCCAATATATATATATATATATATATATATATATTCAAGATGTTCCAATAATAATTAAAACGAGCATATTTTATTTATTTCTATAAAACGTGCGTATGTGACAACATGCTTTTGGAAAATGTATCGCTGTGTTAAAGTTATTGAAAAAATTTGACGAAGAAAGCTATTCATCAAAAGGAACGCTGAACATTTTTCAAAGTAATTAAACCAAGCTGCAATTTATCATTTCATAATTAAGAAATTATAAGCGTGTAATTAATTTACCTGCTTTGAACTCATTTCTGTTGTATTTTTTGTTGCTTTTTAATTTACGCGACTGGACAGTTTAATGGTACGGGAACGTCATATGAAGTATTTTGGTAATTATTCTGAGTTTTTTAAAGCTTTTGAAAAATATAAAGCTGAAATTGGGTTTATTTTTAAACATTTTTATTTTATTTTAGTATATAATTCCCACCTCGCGCGTTCAGCGTCTAACGAAAATGTGAGACTTTATTTTGGGGAATACAATTTGCATAAAAATTTGTTTGAACATTGCAGATAAACATGAGATAAACAGATTTGCACTATAGGCTGATAAATCGGTTACCATCTCAATCACCCCTGGTATTTGAAGTAATAAACTGTCTAATCCCGCGCGCACTACATCAACGCAAGAATAGTTGACCAATTTCACGTTGAGATGGTTAATGCCAAACTTTATTAAAATTTTCATACCAAATTATCTTTCGCAAATACTCGCTTAAAAGGAGTAAAAAATTTTTGTTTTCGCGATTGAATTATCTTGAAATCGAATGTCAAGAGCGTTATTCATGTCAGAACGAAAGGGAATTTTTCTTTATTTTCCTATTAATACCATATTTGGGCTTCCTTTTTTCATTTCTTAATCTTTAAAGATGGCTGCCACTATAAAGTTGAACTTATAATCTGTCCGAGTTGGAAAGCAATTTAAATGAGTTATGTCAAAGACCTTCTGGAAAGTTTTTTCTTAATAATTTTTTATTGGTTGTGTGTGACGTTATTAGTGGTAAAATAAGTAATAAAGTCACGTTCTTTTAAACTTTAAATTGTAAATTATTGGAAGGGTGCGGACCAAACGCATTTTCTTAAGAGTATAAATACGGCACTGCGACAAACCATAATTCAGCATTTTTTTTTTCAGAGGTCACATTTTTCTGCCTCGAAACTTTCACTACTTTTTATTGGTTCATTTTGCATTTTCATATGACAGAAAATGATGTAGATTTTAATTTTTGCATTAAATTGTAAACTTTATGTCACTTTCTATGGCATAAAGTTCGCAATTTTATGCGAAGTTATAAATTTGAACTCTGAACAAAATATGAATGTTGAACTTGAATCAGAGCTCAGTATTCATTCAGGTGACTTTTTTTTTTTTCAAGTCATGAAATTTCCAAAAGTTTAGCAGTCAATTTGTAACATTTCCTTTATTTTTGTCTTAATCTATCGTCATATGATTAATACTTTTATATTCTTTCTCTCAAATGCACAGAATAACTACACCTTTTCAGTCTTCAGCTCAACGGAAGGTATTATCAATACCCGTTGAGAATGAGTATGGTTTCACTTCAACAGGACAGACTATACATCCTTCAGTTTAAGTTTTTATGTGTGTGTGTGTGTGTGTGTGTGTGTGTGTGTGTGTGTCGGGGGGGGAGAACTTCAATAGAAACCAATCCTTTTCCAACAATGTAAGGGTAATTAAATTTACACTTTCTGAAAAGTTGGTCACAAGACGATCTTGACCATTGGCTTAAAAATGACCAAACAAACAGACTGACAAAGCAAAATAATTATAATTAAAACGCTGTCGCTTTGCTCGCGCTTCCAAATGCTACACGCACTCGCTCCGCGGTCGATCCTAGTTGCGTTCGGATCAAATAGTCCCGAAAAGATGTTTATAAAATCCTTCTTGTTTTCTTTTTATATTTTGTAACGCAAAAATTATATTAATCCAAAAGAAACGACCAGTTTCCCTCCTCCTCCTGCATATTTTTGTTAACTTTTTAATGCAAAAATTACATAAATCCCGAAGTATACACACGAAAGCTAATTTTTATCAATACTTTAATAAAATCTCAAAAATATGAAACCTTTAAAGAAAATTTATATATACTAAAAATTTTGGATTAATAGGCTTTGGGTGGGACCCTGTAGCCTGAACAATAGCTAGACCCTATAGTTACCTCTCCATGGGGAACACTCGAATACAAATAAACTTTTCGGATATAACTATAGCGTTTAATTTGTACTGCCTCTAAAAATTTGATACAAATTAGTAAAGAGATAAACTCTGCAAGTTCGTTAAACTGATGAACCCGTAGTTAATTAAAACACTACATCGAAAAGAGCAAAAAAAAATAGTATTTCCCATTAGGGATCACCTGAAAATTAGGGCCCCCAGCTTCAATTACCAAATGATATCTTCATTAAAACTAACGAAAATATCACGACTTAACCTAACCAATCGTCAAGGGTGTACAGTTGACCTAACCGGGCATTCAATTTAATTTATTATTATATTTGGTGCTGTAAAGCAAAAACCAAGAATACAAGGGGGCTCTGATCTTCAGGTGATCCCCCATTAGTACACATAAATATCTAATGATCCTATAAATTTAGTTAAAATCCGTTGAGTGCAGAACGTGTCATCGTCAATCATATGTAAAAACCTTAAAATAATTACCACTTCGTCAGAAAACATTTTATCTCTGAAATTTTAACACATGATTAACTTAGTTTTCAAAGTCTAAAACCTCTGAGAGTTTTGTGGGAATTGTCTGGGAAATTAAATTACCCTTACATTCAGAGATTCACATCCAGCATATCTTGTTTCCCCTCGGAATGACATGACACCAAATTTATACATGTCATGAAAATTTGATGGTAATTGGTTGAAAAGGGGAAAAACATCCAGACTGTGCGGTGTATTAACCAATAGAGTAAACGTCAGCATAATATAAACCCCCTTTGACCCTTTTTTTTCCTTGGTATGTGGGGTGGTGAGGGGGGAATAGATAGTACGTTTAATTGCACCAGAAGATTATATATGTATATTTCAATTTCGATACAAACGACTTCCTACCTAAGTACCTGCGTGGATTCGAGTCCCTTTCAGGTAGCTGCTGAATTTATGTATGTCAATTTGTAATTAATGGTCAGAAGTTCAGTATCAGATTGTGATACAGATTTGATAGTTTTCCACGTTTGATCCTACCATCGGTAGTGCCAATTTCACTGAATGTCTTAAATTAGTTTTTCTACACCTGTTATAAATGCGTTCGTGTTTTAATACAAATTTCCCATTGACGGTAGTCCTTTTTACGTAACATTATTATGGTATGTTTTATCTTATGCGAAAGAGTGCATTTTGGAATAACAAGAAGTGGAATTACCAGAAAGCATTACTGAAGTTCATTAGTAAGAAAACTGAACCCAGTATTTCATACCGTAAAATATTGGTTTTTAGCAACATTTAAAGGTTGATTTTACTTACATTTACATACGAACGTTGATGAAGTTATGGTAAAACGTCTGATTGCGAACTTCACTAAAGTATTCATCAACGTAAAAGCAGAGAGAATGTTTGAGTACATTTTCTAAAATTTGACTGAGAGACATTGAGGTAAAAATTCCACTATCTCTGTATTTGCTGTTCTTTCAACCAAAATAATAATTTGGGTCTTATTTCAACAGAAAAAATATAAACGGTAAAATATCTTTAGTGAATTCATATCGCTATTTGTGCGATAAAGTATCAAGTAGTCCAAGGCTTTTACATGGTATTTATATTTATATATATATATAATATATATATATCATATATATATATGTGTGTGTGTGTGTGTGTGTGTGTGTGTGTGTGCGCGCGCGCTTCGCGTGAGACGGCTATGACGCACCTGACCTCTGATCTTTTTACTATCTCGTGGTTTTGAATGCTTCAAATATCCAGTTCTTTCATCACTCGACCCAATCTTCAATCTTCAATCGTCTTCAATCTGCAATAATACACAACTCAATCCTTCCTCTTCTCTTAATATTCTTGGTGTTTCCTTTTCTCGTGATCTTTCCTGGAAAGATCACATATTCTCTCTTTCCAAAACAGCTTCTAAAAGATTAGGTATACTGTACCTGCTCCGCAGTTTCTTCATCCCTACTCCGTTGAATTTGTGAAGATAATTTATGACACCCTGTACTTCGTCCTGAAATAAGATGTAGAATAATTAATATTAACTTGAAAAAGAATATTTATTTATTTGTATAATACATTACCTCTACCTTCTCCCCATTGCACTGAATCATCATGAGAATGAAAGGGTTAAAAGAAATATGGAAAGTTGTAACGGGGGGGGGGGGAAATGGGGGTGGCAAGGGGTTGCGAGTGCTCCTGAGGTAGGTTGGGGATGTACATCGCGATGCTGCAAAAGATGGAGTAGTGGGAGAAAGGAGGTAATCCACGGAAATGAGCGTGCAATGCGTGAACTAACTCTCAACACTCTTACATACTACTAACGAAAGCGCATATTCTCTTTAATATAATACGGATCTTATTTATGAAAGTGAAGCTTATATATTGAAGATATTTTTGCATTATCTTACGCTTCGTTCATGTTTCAGAAACGGTAATCGAGCAGTTAATGAAACCTCTTATCTTGCGCATCGCAGTCAAAATGAAACGTAAGAGGACTGTTGAGAAATGAGATAGACAGAATTTTATTATTATTCTGAAAAATTCAAGAACTTTAGAATGATCTTATTCAAATAAATTGCGAGATTCTACAATTCATCTGTTTATTGATTAACCTAAAACCAGTGTGTAGGGAAGGTTAATGACAATAGCAGTAGTTGTAATAATAATAATAATGTTAATAATACTAATAATAATAATGTTAATAATAATAATAATTAATAAGAAATACATGAATAAAAATTAATTTTCCTGACGTCGACGTTTCGCAAAATCACAACTGCCCTGTCACGAAAGCCCCCAAGACTTATCTCCTGATAAAAGTCTGCTGAAACGCTGACTGAGTCTTTGAGGAAATATTATTTATTTTTAATGAGTTTTATTTCCCTACTGATATTTCTTATCAGATTATTGTTCTTTGAAAGATGTTTCAACTGCAGAGATATGAAGCGAAATAAAATTATAAAATTTATCTTTATTAGCTACAAAAGTTAAATGCAAATAAAAGCAGTAAGTCTGTGTCTTTAAAAAGATGACGTCACATCATTAAAAGTGAAAGCTAGCAACTTAAGAATAATTTAAAGGAGTTTCGGGAAGTCAGACGATACTGAACAAAAGCAGATAGGAAGGAGAAGATAAGAGGAGGAGAAGGAGAAGATAAGAGGAGGAGAAGGAGAAGATAAGGAGGAGGAGGAAAGCAATTTTCACTCTCATCTGGAACATTTTAAATCATTTCAAGATCGCTACAAACAGCATAAAATCCGCTTTTATCTGCGATTCCATCATCGTAATATACTCCAAACACGCAATGGCCGACTTCTCTTGCCGAATAATGGGTGCAGAGAATGGGATGTGAGCAAGTTTTATAAACGTTACTGGCATAATTCCGTTTGCTTAAATGTACCAGATTTGCTGTCAAACGGCTTCTTCGCGCTCCTTCTGTTTAGAATTAAACGAAAATGTTACTGTTTATTGAATGGAAACAATGTACTAAATGGATAATTAACATTGTTCTAATGTTGTTAACACAAACACACACAATTATATATATATATATATATATATATATATATGATACACACAGACCGTGCATGGAACAAGGAACTCTTCTGGGATAATTAAATCCACTATAGTCCGAATAACACTGGTCAACAAAGATTTTTCATCAGAGTAAAATTTGTGGTGGCTGGATAGCATTTTTCACGCTGATTCCAAAACTGCATTCAGATTTTTTCTAGCACGTATAGTTTTCAAGATGAAGGCATATATATATATATAACTACACAGATTTAACCATTTTTCTTCTTCCTCAGCATAATTAATCCCATTTTTATATGGGGTCGCTGTTTAAAGGTGAGTCGCCTCCATCTTGGTTCTTGACTCATCTCATTTGGTTGTGGCGTGGGTTTTTACGGCCGGATGCCCTTCCTGACACCAACCCTCCCCCTTTATCCGGGCTTGGGACCGTCCGGAGAATAAGCTGACTATCCTTGCCTCCGGTTGCTGTTGAGACATTAGGAGGAGTCTCGTAATACCTTCCCAAAATCTACTTTTGGAAATAATCTCCTCTGGAGTCATGAACTTAATTTCCATATGGATAAAAGTTGTTGAAAATAGGCTATTTAACCATTTTAAATAGGCAAAATACTAATATTTCAACATTTGATTGTGTTTATTTTATTGTGTTTTTTCAGTTTATTCATCTTATTTATTTCAATTATCTTAATTATACATCTTATGTATTTCAGGTGTGAGCTTTTACGTCTAGCAGCATTGTGATTCAGGCAACAACGCCGTGCTTTGTGTGTCAAAAGATCAGTCCAGTCCAAGAACTTGTTGTGTCAAGTTGGTGTACATTTTTTTTGAATTTATAGTTTGCTCAGGTCAGTCAACATGCCTCGACAATGTAAGAATGACCCCGACAAGTTCTGTTTCGTATGCGGCCAGTTGACAACTAAAACACAGCGACGAAATATTACAACCGACATTAAGAAAATATACAAGCTATACTTTGGTTGCCATCTAGGTGACCAAGATAAACCATGGGCGCCACATCAAATCTGTTCTGGCTGTTCAAATGGATTACGTGATTGGCTTAACAAAAAGAAAGCTTCAATGCCATTTGCCATACCCATGATATGGAGGGAGCCGAGAGATCATCATGAAGACTGTTATTTTTGTAGTGTGAACTTAATGGGGTTTTCTGCCAAGAACAAACACCAGATTGTATATCCAAACATGGATTCAGCACGTAGATCAGTAAAACATGATGAAACATTGCCCATTCCAATTCCCCCAAGTGATATAGGCTATTCTATCATAGATGACATGGAAAGTGATGAAGGTGCAACTGGCGTTTCCGGACCATCTACAGAACCAGAGTACACTTTTGAAGGTAGACATTTAGAGCCTAAAAAGTTAACCCAAGGACAGTTGAATGATCTTGTTAGAGACTTATCGCTATCTAAAGAGAAATCAGAGCTTCTCGCCTCAAGACTAAAGGAGAACAATGTTCGTATTAGTTACTACCGAGAGCGGAATTTTGAATTAACAGCATTCTTTTCAGTAGACGGTCCTCTCTGTTATTGCCATGACATCAATGGACTATTTACAGCCATATCTCAGACGTATGTGGCATCTGAGTGGCGCCTCTTTATTGATTCGTCGCAGAGAAGCCTGAAAGCAGTTCTTTTGCATAATGGTAATATAATGCCATTCATCCCCATTGCCCATTCCGTCCATCTAAAAGAGACATATGACAATATGGATATACTACTTAAGGTAATCAAATACGACAGTCATCAATGGAATGTTTGTGGAGATCTAAAAGTTATAGGAATGCTTATGGGTATGCAGTCAGGATTCACAAAATTTTGTTGTTTCCTTTGCCTGTGGGACAGTCGCGCCACTATAGAACATTACACCAAAAGTGACTAGCCACTTAGGTATACATATGTCCCAGGGATAAGCAATGTCCAGTCTGTCCCTTTAGTGGATCCCCAAAAGATCTATCTACCACCTCTTCACATTAAACTTGGTTTAATGAAGAATTTTGTTAAAGCAATGGGTAAAGTCAATTCTGAAGGGTTCCAATACCTTTCAAGGAAATTTCCGAAGGTTACTGCAGCAAAATTGAAGGAAGGAATTTTTGTTGGGCCACAAATAAGGGAGGTTTTGAATGACACTGAATTTGAAAAAGTCCTAAGTCCGCTGGAATTGAAGGCTTGGCTGGCGTTCAAATGGATATGTGAAAACTTTCTTGGAAGCAACAAGTCACCTGCGTATAAGGATGGAGTCAAGAACCTCCTTGATGCCTTCAAAGAAATGGAGTGTCGAATGTCGTTAAAAATTCACTTCCTGCATTCCCACTTAGATTTCTTTCCTGAAAACCTTGGTGCAGTGAGTGACGAGCAAGGAGAGCGCTTCCATCAAGATATTCAGATGATGGAGAAGCGCTACCAAGGATATTGGAATGAAAGCATGATGGCGGACCATTGTTGGATGCTGTATCGTGACAATCCAGGCCAAATTTACAAAAGGAAATCACACTCACAGCGCTTTTAATAAAATAATGTATATATTCTTTATTTATAAGTACATTGAATAAGGTATATGATGTATTTGTTGTTTAGCATTCCTAAGTGTGATCTATACATCCATAAATTTTCTTATAGCAATATCAAAAACTTAAAAATATCAAAACCAGTGTATCCATATAACTATACGTGCTAGAAAAAACATAAAACCAGATTCGGAATCAGCGCGAAAAAATGCATTAAGAAAAGTGTGATCATGTTTGTGATGAGAAAAAAAAGTTTCATTTTGTTGGCCAGTGTAATTAATGGTAAATGACAAATACCATAGTTTTTCTTTTTCATGATGCTAGCCCGACGTGGGCAACGGGTCACTCGCACGGGTCACCCGTTGCCCACGTCGGGCTAGCATCATGAAAAAGAAAAACTATGGTATTTGTCATTTACCATTAATTATTCGGACTATAGTGGATTTAATTATCCCAGAAGAGTTCCTTGTTCCATGCACGGTCTGTGTGTATCGTAAAAAACCTCAGGTGACCATTCTGAGTTCATTCCCATATATATATATATATATATATATATATATATATATATATATATATATGCATTTAACTGCAATGACCACGCAGTATATAAATGAATATATATATATATATATATGGAGAGAGAGAAAGTAGGCCCTAAAATAATGTAATTAGATTAATTAAAGATTCTTTATGGGTCACCATTTTGACCTTTCGATCAAATAAATAATATCACTGATAAAGGAAGGTGATTAATAAGCTTTTCATGTTTTTTAGTTGAAATAGCAAAATAAAAGAATAATTACTTACAATGATTAACAATTAGATATTTCATACTGAAATGCGCATGCAAATATTACAATTATTGAATGCTGAGAATAATAGTCATATGGAGGTCAAATGAACAGTGATCCAATGGTATTAAGATACATTAGTTAGGATCATAAAATACAGTATGTAATAAACAATAATAAGTCTACGTGCCGTATTATTTAACGTTATACACACACCCAAAAAAATGTGAGTTTGATGTGCACTGTACTGGAAACACTTTAGAGAGCCTATTCGGTTAGGCTAAGAACTTGCGTGAATGTTCTAGGCTGTATATAACAAGGAACCTAATATGACACTGCAAAACACTGTAGGCCAAGAGAATTAGGCCTATGCAAAGGGTTATAGACAGTGAGTTTATATGAAAGGTATAGGCTTAGGGCGCAAGAGCCTATAAGCAGTGATGTTCATGCGTTGATGCTTGGAATTTCATTCGTTAACCGTTTGAGGAATGAAAACCGTTAAAATGTTTTTAAAGCTTCTCACGATATAACTGAAGCAGGTGTAAACAAACCTTCGTCAGCGTTTGAGCAGTTGATATCTTGTACGGGTAAACAGAAACTCCAACTCTGAGGGCGAGAACAAAGAGGTTCCTTGTGATGTTTTCTAACGCAGATACAAGCTTCTGCTGGCGAAGCTGAATGGCTGAGTACGGGTAAATGCTTTATAATAAACTCCAAGCGTTCCTTGTCAATTAAAACCTCTTTTTGGTGACCTTCCATACGGGCTTGAAAACATGTTTAAAATAAAATCCGAAGGAGGAAATCTGTGTGTGTGTGTGTGTGTGTGTGTGTGTGTGTGTGTGTGTGTCTCCATATATATATATATATATATATATATATATATATATATATATATATATATATTCTAAACTACAGTAAATACCTGTATATGGACGGATTGCGATTGTGGATACTTGTGGTTTTTTGTCCAGTTTGTGTACAGCAAGCTGAGGTAGTCCGAGTGTGACTGTGACTGATACAGGTAAATTTGTGCTGCCTTAAGGAGGAAACACAAACTTGCGGTGCAGCTTGCTCCTGAAGAATCATGCATCAGGACCGATAATAACTGGGGGTGTCTGCAATACAAACCAACAAAAACTGCAATAAAATGAATACAGATATGAATGTTCTTTGGACTAGACTAACACAGAGCATTGTTGCTTTCAGTGGTGATGAACCACGTACGAAAGCCTCATCAGTACTTTGACCTCCTATTTGCTTGGCGTATGGGCGGAATGATGTTCTATGTAAAAAGATGTTTAACTCTTCCTCTTCATACATGATGTTGTGACGGCAAATTTGTGTGCCGAAATCTCATATCAAAATGTAAATAAAAAGGGTAGAAAGAAAGAGTGAAGTGATTTTGAAATCGATTTAATTTCGCGTGAAAATTTCTTTTAAAATGAACACCGATCGAAGTAAAGAGTGCCGGTACCCTGAGTATAGCCGAAGGCTGAGTGCATAATCAGGAAGAGAACTTATTGTTTGACAGTCTCGGGTAGATTGGTGGATTTATGGTCGAGTTCAAAGGGAAAATATAACTTAACAAGGGTCCGTTTCATTTTGAACCTTGTAAAGTTTCTGTTTGTTTATTCTTGGTTTCGTCTGAGGAAAACCCTCGAGCGAAAAGTTAAAATTTTTGTTTTAAATTTTCAAATTTTAAATTTAAATTTTCAAATTTTCAAATTTTAATTTGAAAATTTCTTTAAGAAAGGCGGAGCGTAGAATTTAACGAAGTTGAGATTAGAGCCAATAGAAGATCAGTAATTTTTGTACGAATGATGTCATGCAATGAAAATGGTTTTGATAGGTCCTTTAGACACTAAAGGGAGGACTTCTTGTAATCCTGAGGTGTAACTTAGAGTTATAAGGCAGTTGTAGTTCGGGCCGGTAAAGATAAAGTGGCTTGTAAAGAATGGATCTTTAGGCTCTGTGGCGTGATTGAAAATTTCTAAGTTGTAGATCCGTCCCCGAAAGTTAAAAGTGGCTTGTAAGAATAACTCCTTAAAAATCTGTGACATGTTTGAAAATTTCTAAGTTGATTTGAAATTGTCTCAAGTTGTTCTAAAATCTGAATTTCCTTTGTTTACGCGAACTTGTGTGTAAGAGCTTTATTGTTAGCGACCGGAAAAAAAAGAACTTTGTGGAATTTCTTCTAATTTAATTTTGTTCAAAATTAAATGTTAAACTTTAAGTTTGCGACATATTAGGTTTCCTCAGGGAAGAGTCAATATCTTGTGTTGAAGTTGGTTCCCATGGAAACCCGGGAAGTTAGTGCATGACCATTCAGTTATTATGAGAAGAAATCTAATTTATTTGACGGACTTTTTTCCTGGAAAAATCTGCAGAACTCGTGCAGAACTGTTGAGAGTAAATTTCCCAAATTTTTGTAAGTAAACCAATTTTTAAACTCCTTAGATTACGAAATTTGAATTTAGTGTTGTTTTTCAAGTTGCACGCAAATAAAAAAACGCTCTGTATGAGTGTTTTTTGAGACTTAAATACTTGCAAACGCTTTCTTTAAATTAAGAATTTGATTTTTTAAACAAAATTTGTAATCGCGCATCCGTGTATTTCTTTCAATTTATGTCTTAATTGGAGTGAAATTAAATAAACGTTATAAGAGGGAGTGTGTCGTTTCTATGCTACCTTGCAATAGGCCTCTTTTGTAAGCTGAGGGTAAATTAACATTGAAAGTTTGAAATTCAAAGTGGACTTCAAGTAAGCCGAGGGAAACTACGCGTATAAACTTGAAAGGCCATCCGAGTGGATAGGCAGAGTCATCCTGAAATAAACGAACCACGCGTGTACGAAATAAGTGCAATCGGAAAAAGGGTGCGCACCACATAAATGAAGGGGGTGCGCACAACACATCCTCTGTGCATAACGCTCAGTTGGTATTTTAATGTTCAAATTTGCGATTAATAATTGCAAAATTGGCAAGTTGGAAATCGAAAAGAAGCAACATTGAAAGGGAATTTTTAATGTTAAGGAAGATGACATAAACAAAGTGTTACGCGTTCTGCGTGCAGTGATGAAATTTGCATCGGTGAAGAAGCTGCTTTTAAAAGCTTTAATACCACGAATATGATTGAACATCTACAAGCCGTACACAATGTCACGTACAATGAGGCAATAAAGAAAAGGAACGAGGAAGCAAAATTAAAAGCAGAAAAGAGCTTTTGCTGAGGTCGAGAAGGGCACGGTTGGGCTTTCAAATAAAAAGCAGTTAACTATAGCCAAAATCTTTGAACGGAAAAACGTGGAATATATGATGAATGACCAACGGGCAAAAAATATGAAACCACAAAATTGGGGAAATGATTGTGGTAGACCTATATCTATTCAGTATGGTAAAAGATATCGGCTTTCAGAGCTTGCTGAACCATATATGTCCGAATTATTCCATTCCAGATGTTGTAATGGAGGAAATTTTCCGACAAGCTGCAAACATACTAAAAAACAATGTAGCACTAATATACAAAAGACAAGTCTATCATCGGATCTTTGGCCATTGTCGTAGGAATGCATTTTTTAGCATAAGAGCTCAATACAGTATAACAAACTTTTAACCGTTAACTTGTATTTTGCGCGTTTTGCCTTTCTCCGACAGCTATCCTGAACCTCTGCAATCATGTCTGTACCGTTGTCTAATACAATCGCGTAGATTTTATAAGGCAGAATTTAAAATTTTTCAACACTGTATAACTAACAGTGTTGAAAAATTTTAAATTCTGCCTTATAAAATCTACGCGATTGTACTAGACAACGGTACAGACATGATTGCAGAGGTTCAGGAAGCAGGATTTAAATCACTGAGCTGCTTTACGCACAAGCTACATCTGGTCTTAAATGACGCAATTTCCAGTGTTGCGCAGTTGCTCGATGACACACACAATGGAGCACCTGTAAAAAATTAATTGCATTGCTCAAACCATTTGAGCAGATTACCAAAGGAATTTATGCTCTAAATAATTCATGGGGTAAAGAGTTTGCGGCTGTTCTCAGAAAAAACAAATCCTCCAGACTGCAATTATTTTCATGGATTCAGAACAACAATTGAGGAGTTACAGTCTACTTTAAAGCGGAGATTTGAAAATATTATTTCAGAAGCAGGCTTACGCATTACTACATAATTGGATCCGCGTTTCAATAGGAACGAGTTGGGTTGGATGCAGTGAAAAACAAAATGATTATGGAAGAATTGACTAAAATCCAAAATAAAGCAGCAGATAGAGTAACAAGACGCGCTCGACTGCATCCAGCAGAGGGAAAAAACAACTCAAACTCAAAAAAAGTTCCCAGTTATGAAAGTTGTGCATTAATGCCAAAGACAGGAAATCCGATCCACTGGTGGCAGGACAACCATTTGAATTTGTAAAATCTGGCCAAAATTGGTTTTCAAGTTTTTATTACACGCTCCCCTCATCCCCAACCCTTCTTACTTCAGTAGAGAATGAAAGAATTTTCAGCAAAGGTGGGCTTATTTATGAACCATTACGAAACAGACTGCAACCCGAAAATGTGGAAAGAAAAAATGTTCTTACATCACAATTTACTGATGGTTGAATTTCACTATTAAATTGATGGCAATATTTTGTTTTTACTTTTCAACAAAGGATATCTTCACTTTCTTTATATCAATGAAATATTTAATATAACTTTAAAATTTGCTGCCAGAAAGATATTTTCTTATTTCTTTATATTTTGTTTTTAATAAAAGGACACCTTCAGTCCTTCATGCAATTCAATTTCATTTTTTCATTTTGAATCGTTGTCTTTGAAATTTCGAAGCTAAACCATCGGAGGGCACCCGGTAATTCAGTGATTACAGTGCCGCTGGTTCGCATATATATATATATATATTATATATATATATATATATATATATATATATTATATATATATATATATATACAGGGTGGTGCAAAAGTCTGGACCCATAGGCGGTTTATATGGAAAAAAAGTGTGGCCTGCAGGAAGTTTATTATGAAATGAAATTTAATTAACCATACACCAGTGACTAAATTATGTTAAATTTAACGTTCTAGTTCAGAATTTACAATAAGTGTTTGAATTGATGTCCATCTTCTTCCAAACACTTTTCTACTCGGTTGACACAAGACCTTTGCACATTTGTAAGCATAGTAATATTCGTTCTTATGGCTTCAATTTCTGTTGTGATGTTATCCTTTAGCGCTTGTATTGTTCTTGGTTTGTTAACGTAAACCACTGATTTAAGGTGTCCCCATAAGAAATAATCCAAAGGAGTCAAGTCTGGAGATCTGGGTGGCCATTCAATTGGCCCACGTCGTCCAATCCATTTCCCTGGAAATGTTTCATCTAAAAATTTGCGAACGACCTTTGCGAAATGTGGCGGAGCCCCATCCTGTGAAATCACATAACTCTCCGATTTTGTAATGGTATTTCGTATAATCGAGGCATAAGGAAATTTGTTAACAAGTTAAGGTATGATTCACCCGTTACAGTGTCTGGGACGAAATATGGACCAATTATCGTACCTCCCCACATAGCAGCCCATACCATAACTCTTGGGCTGTATTGCACGTGTCCTTCCTCAACCCAGTGTGGATTATCAGTTGCCCAAAAGCGTGCATTATGTCTGTTAACCGAACCGTTTAAGTAAAAAATTGCTTCGTCACTGAATATGATATGCTTTTCCAACTGTCTATGCTGCATAAACCACTGACAGTACTCCATACGACGATCTCGGTCATCCCCATGTAGTTCCTGGACTAATCGTACTTTGTAAGGATGAAAATGATTGGTAGAGAGAATACGACCAATAGAACGCCTTGATACACCTGTTTCCTGCGATACTTTCCGTAATGACTTACGTGGGCTCCCTTCCACATGCCTGCATACCCGTGTAGATGTTTCGGGATCAGTTGAACTTCTTCTTCGTCCACTACGTGTTCGATCGCAGATGCTTCCCGTTTCTTTGAAACGAGCGAAAGTCTTGCTGACAGTTCTTTGTTGAATTGGTCGCCTATCGGGGTGCTTAGCATTAAAACTATCTGCGACTGAACGTGAGGTGGTTCCTTCTTTTGCGTACAAAAGCACAAGCTCTATTCTTTCTGCTATTGTTAACTTCTCTGCCATAGGGTAACAATCTGAAAAATATTTAGTAAAATTATAAACAAAAATTAAATTATAAAAACTATTATAAAAATCGAAAGATTTTTTATATAGTAAATTGCCTATGGGTCCAGACTTTTGCACCACCCTCTATATATATATGATGAATAAAACCACGAAGGAAAGGAAACACAGAATGGTGCTCAAGCGCTTTCGTCTAATGACATCCTCAGGAACACTGAAGTACATAAAGAGTTACAGCCTATATATAGGTTACAGAAAAAATAAATAAATAAAATATATATATATATATATATATATACAATAAACGGAGAAATAAAATTAAAAATTAAAGGATTGTGGGAGGGGCATAAAAATTTGTAAGGAAAAACTATCGATTTTTAGCACAAGCTCAAATGAATTGTTTCCAACCAATGTTATAGAAAAAAAAAACTACCGATTTTTAGCACAAGATCAAATGAATTGTTTCCAACCAATGTTATATAATAAAAAAAAATACAAATTTATACTGGAAATCGGCCCGGGTTTTAGCACTCTGCCCATCTTGTATATAAAAATAAATTGAAAAATAAAAGTTATTAGAGTGGCATACAAGTTTACCAAAGATTTAGCGTTCTACCCTTCTTATCTAAATCTGTTCTGATGGAATTCAAAACAACAGGATCGAGTTGAAAAAGACCTTTGCTTATGTTAAAGTTATTTGTAAGTTGGATAATGGCAGACTCAAGAATATTTCTATTAACAATGTTGCTGGAGTGAAATAAAACTGAAGCATTATTCCAATCAATACAGTAGGATAACTGACAAATGGACAAAAAGGGCACTGGACGACTGTCCTGTTCTAACGGAATATTGATGCTGTTTTATACGTGTGTGCAAATCCTTTCCCGTCCGACCTATGTAAAAGGAATCACATTGTTTACAACCAATTTTATAGGCTGTAACTCTTTATGTACTTCAGTGTTCCTGAGGATGTCATTAGACGAAAGCGCTTGAGCACCATTCTGTTTCCTTTCCTTCGTGGTTTTATTCATCATAAATATTTTTCACGTGTTACTTTTGTGAAATAATTTTCATATATATATATATATATCAACCTTAAAATTTATTCCAATGTGCTTAAGTTAAGGTGGTACTGCAGTAAATCTTTAATGATTTACTCGTATATGTTTGTTTCATAGTAGTTGTGCTTAAAGCTCTACGAAATTCATAAGTTTGTTAATGAAAGTTTATATCGGTAATAAGTTTTCAAGATGACCATTGACCAAATCATTGTTGAGAAGCATTTGGAAAATACCTTTTGGATCAGTTCTTTACATTCATTGAGTGTCGCGCTTCAATCCTGTGTAATTTTATACTGGTAAAGGTTGGTGAGTTTGTGTATAAAGTGGTAAATCGAGAGAATTAACTGAAGGTGAGAGAGCTCAAATAGTGCAACTGTCATATGAAGGGTTTTCCCAGACTGCAAATGCAAAACAACTAAAATATGGAGGATGAGCTGCTGAAACCACGTTAAAAAGTTATGAGAGATTAAGTGCCATGCCAATAAGCATGAAAGTAATCGAGAAAAAGGTGACGACCAGCAGGAAAGGTAGACTACCAAAACTCACTTCCCTCAAAGATTCTGACTTACAGAAAGCAGCGGGACTGTTGTTTCTGCAAGTATAGTCAGAAGACGACCTTATAACAGAGAGGTTCAAAGGATGTAAAGCAAGAAAGTAGTCTTGGATGTCAGAGGTCAATCGCAAAAAAAATAAAAGTTTTAGGAGGCAAAACCGTATGACGGTTAGATCTCTGAGGACTGGACTAAAGTGCTTTGGCCTGACAACAGTAATTCTGAGTTAATTACATCAGTCTCAACATGTAATATGATTAAACTTGTTTTACCAATAAGTTTATATCCAATAATTTCATTTTATTTGGCAAGATTTAGAATCTCAAGTCCAACTTTCACTAAGTGGAGAGTATGAGAAGCTCGCAATAATTAGTGTAGGCCTACTGTTCAAACGGTCAGAAATGGAGGGAGCAGCATTATGGTCTGGGAATGCGTGTCCTCATCAGGAATTGAAAGATTTTGGGGAAATATTTTTATGTGAAGGCCGAATGAACTGTCAGACTAATATAGATATGCTAAGGTAGGGCTTCAAACACTCCATGTCGGGAATTTTGTAAACTTAGCGAAATTGGATTCATTTTACAATGACTATGTATCGTGACATATTTTCAATTTAAATTAATATCGTTAAACACGATATGACGATATAATAATAATCCCGTCTTACGAGTACAACCGTTTAGGTTGAATAAGGCCAGCAATATTTTTTTGAATAATACAAATATAACCAGAATGATATATACGATATGTACACAAAGTCCTTTCCCGATTATACGCTTTAATTACACGAAATTCGAAGAAGACAGAGTAATGCTTTGTTTTACATTTTGTTGCATACACATCGAGTTTTTTTCTCTTATTTGCGGATCCTGTTGTGCCTGATTGGGAGCCATTGGTGATTGACCGAAAGAAAATGGCAACTCCGTAGGAGAAAGCAAAATGTGTTGTTTGGTTTGCGGAGTCAAAATCCGTTATTAGCTGGACATGCTCTACTTCATTGTAATTCCAATAACAAAATAAAATGGGGCATAACAACCCTCCAGAATCTCAAAGGAACGAATATCAAATTTGAGAAATAAACTATGGAATGAAAGTCGAACAACTTGAAAAAATAAATATCGATTATGAGACTTGAGGTATAAAAGTAACATTTCCGAGAAATACAGGGTGGGCCATAAGCAGAGATGGGCACGATCTTGATCTTCAAGATCAGATCGTGATCTTGAAGATCAAGATCGTGATCTGATCTTGATCTTGAAGATCACTTTTATTATGGTGATCTTGATCTTGATCTAAGATCACTTTATTTCTTGTGATCTTGATCTTGAAGATCACTTTAGACTTCAAGATCACTTTTAATTTCAGATTCTTAAATATGCCGCTATGCGAATGTCATTTGTTTTTTGTCCAAGCGACATCTGGTGGCAACTTTGTTCAACACCGACTGTTTATGTTTTCTGTTAGTTGGGTGACTTGCGTCATGCGTGGGCTCATGGAAGGTGTAGTTGCTGTGGAATTTAGGCTCGTAAAAAGTGTAATTTACTGTGCAATTATGTTAAAAGTGTTCTATTAATATATTATTATATATAGGCATAAAATATAGCCTATAGGTCCGTATTCATAACATATTTTATTTACAGATTGAATTTTTTAATAATGAGTGCAATTTTACAACTTCAACAGGCTCCTAAGGGAACCAAATATTCTAGGTTGTCACCAGAACAGTATTCAATATATTTAGATAACAATGTTGGTAATAAGGATCAATCTGTGCTATTGAACGGAAAATATTTTCAAATTGTCGAAAAAACTGGAAACAGTATCAAAGTTATTTGTAGGCAGTGTACAAAGAAAACTACAATTCTGTCTGCTGGCCTCGACTCAACAAGCAATCTTCTGAGGCACCTCAGGGTTAGTACTACTTAGTAACTAAGTAGTAAGTAGCAACATTAACATAATGGTTCAAGTCATATTTTAAGTGACTGGTGCCATACAAGACTAATGCTACATTTACATAGACATCCATTTGAATATATTGTGCACTTCAGATATTAATAGATTATGGACTAGTAACTACATTAAAAACTGCCGATATCCAACTATAATAAAACGCCAGGTGTATCTGTCTTTCTCTCTGTCTGATCCATGTCTGTAATTTCTCCTATTTAGTTACTGAAGGACGAAATTCGGCTTTCAATTTAACATAGGATAAAAATGCACTGATCATGGTGAAAATAATTTTAGTTAAAGATAACAAAATTTTAGAATCTTGTTAAGTATTAATTTCAACTAGAAGTTTGATACTCTGATAAATATTATACAGGGTGTTCAAGAAGTCTCTCCGCATGATAATCATTTTTTTCTTGTGCAGAAACTACATTCGGATCTTTTGGGTGAATATGAATCGGAGAAGAAATCTCGCAAGCGTCCAGCTAAAGAAGAAGATGCCAGCGGCAGCAATGCTGGCCCTGCCAAAATTGCCAAGCAGTCAACACTAAGCATGTTCCACATTTCCAAGCAAAAAGCAGGACCACCAATATGCAAGGATATCCTTGAAAAGAAGATTCTCTCGCTTGTGGCTAATGGGCTCCTACCATTGAGCCTAGTTGAACTACATGAATTTAAGGATCTTCTTCATGTTAGTATAACTCAAATATTTTGCTATTTTTTCCATAGCTAATATCTGATTAAAATAATTAATCATATTATTTGTATGAACATTAGACTATCGCTAGCCTAGCTAAATATTTTGATATTTTTCCATAGCTAATCTATTGTATTTGTTTTAATTTTTAAATATTTTTTTCAGACGTCAACCCGGCTGTTCAGGTGCCATCTAGACGCACCCTGGCTAGATCTCTTGCAACAACAACCAGTACAATGAAGGAAGACATACAAGCAAAACTGGCAGCAGTTGACCATGTGTGTGTTACATGCGACATATGGTCAACTAATCACCGCAGTTTCATGGGAGTCACTGCGCATTGGGTATGCTATTGATTTAGTGTATTATTTTTATATAATTGATAAATTGACCATTGGTGATAGACTGATAGTCTGATAGAATTATAGTATAATCTTTTCAATTATTCGACATGTGTTCCTCATTCATTAATTTGGTGAGTCTTCATTTTGCTGTGATTCACAGTAATTTCACACTAATTCACTGATTCTGTCATCTGTCATTGTGTCTGATTCACAGCAAAATGTGGAAGAGTCCATATTCACAGGCTGTGAATATGGACTTTTCCACATTTTGCTCTTATGGGATGGGTCACTGATGTGGTGGTATGGTAGGCGACTCATCGCTGAATTGCCTCCTTTATATCACATAGTTCTTCTCTTCAATGTTTGGTGGCGCAGTTTAGCTGGTGCGTGTCTAACCAATATTATTAAATTAAGCTTAAAAAAATGTTCATACAAACATTGATTTTATATTCTTACATTACAGATCAATGATGACTTGTCGCGAGGATCAGCTGCACTGGCATGCCGAAGATTTCGTGGAACACATAGCTTTGATAAAATTGCTGGAATATTGGACAGGATCAACTTGGAGCATGGTTTATCTTATAGAAAAGTTGTATCTACAGTCACCGACAATGCATCGAACATGGTGAAATGCTTTAAAGAGTTCGGTGTTCGTGTTCAGAATCGTACTGACGACATTGATGAAGATGATGCAGATGAAGATGATGATGAAAAAGATTCAGATGAAGAGGTTATCATCAGCAACTTTCCTGAACATTCAGGAGAGCATGGAGAGGAGTCAGTGAAACTATCATCCCATATTCGATGTGCCTCCCACACATTGAACTTGGTAGCAACAACTGATGCAGATAAAGGACTGAATTCACCTGGACTAAAGAAGATAAAGCATTCTGCAATGGGAAAATGTTCGGCGCTGTGGAATGCTGCTGGTAAACCCAAGTCAGCAGAAAAAATACAGGAAATAACTGGCGTCCAATTTAGGTACCCATGCGTCACCCGATGGAACTCAATGTACGACTCATTAAGCCAAATATATAAACATAAGAACGACGTGAATGTAGCTCTTGAAGAACTGAATCTACCCATCCTCAAAGACAATGAATTGGAATTTATTTCAGAATATTTGTCTGTTCTAAAACCAATTGCAGCAGCCCTCAACAAATTACAGGCAGAGAAAGAATGCTACTACGGTTGTCTTCTTCCAACAGTCCTAGTGACTCAAGATGCCCTCGCAAGATTGGAGCCTATCCAGCCAAACGACCTGCGCTTGAGACACTGCATGCCATTACTGGCAGCAGTCGTCTCTGGCTTCAATGCCAGATTTGGTCATTTTTGTCGTTGAGCCCCGAGGTAACTGATGCCGTTTTGGCCTCAGTATCTCATCCGTATTTCAAACTTAGATGGATATCATTGTTGCAAGGGCCTAATTTCGGCGATCATGAAGCAATCAAGTCTCAAGTAAAAGACAAGCTGCAAATGGCTGTAAGAAATTGTAATTCTGACAGCAGTGGTAATAGTTCGATGAACTCAGACTCATCATCTGAAGACGATTTCTTCAGAACTATGGACGGCTCATTCTCTGCTCCTAACAACAAGGAAGACTTGGAAGTCCTCAATTATTTGCAGGACACCAGTAAGGCACTCGACTCTTTAGATAGGTATCCTGCTATAAAGAAGATCTTCAAGAGGTATAACACCACGCTACCTTCCTCTGCACCAGTGGAACGGTTGTTTTCGTTTGCTGGCATGGTTCATAGCCCCAAACGAAGTCGTCTCTCGGATAGTAACTTTGAACAATTGGTTTTGCTGAAAGCAAATGTTTACAGCGGTTGAACATTAAATTAACACTCTTAACTTGCGGTTTTTACCCTTATATTGTCAGTAATTGCGTACTGCAGTAAAACTGTAAAATTAAATTCTATGTAAAAAATGTTTACTTATATATGCTGACCATTCATTGATATGGGTTATGGACCTGGTGAAATGAGAATTGAGAAAAATAGAACTAAAAACTATATGTAGGTCATTTAATAGTTTTTTCTTTGCTGATAAGTTATGATAATACTAAGTTTTAAGTTTACCACCTGAAAACTGAAAGGGGAATCGTCAATCCCCGTGGTTTAGATCAGGTGACATGGGTAGGATGCGATGCTTGTATTGCCTCAGCCCTCAGGGAGTATTAGGAGTGATACTTTTCAGGAGTGATTAACAAAATAATTTGTTTTTGTTTACTCTACAAGAGTACAACTTTTTTCAATTCATATAAAAGTGATCTTAAAAAGTGATCTTGAAAAGTGATCTTCAAGATCACGATCTTGATCTGGATCTTCAAGATCACATTTTTCTGGTGATCTGATCTTGATCTTCAAGATCACCAAAGTTGGTGATCTTGCCCATCTCTGGCCATAAGTCTCTTTACCTTCGTATTATAACGAAACTCACTTCGGTAAAACGACTTATGGCCCATCCTGTAGAACAGGGGTTCTTAACCTTTTTAGGCTGCGATCCAAATTCTGGTCTCGGGGCTAGCTCGGCGGCGACCAATGCCTTCAAACAGTTCATTCGTAATAGATAATAAACTAAATAATAATGTTAAAATGATTAGGGATAACATAAATAAATGATAAATGACAATTTAATGACCCAAGTTTGGGTCGCGACCCAGAGGTTAAGAAACCCTGCTGTAGAACAAACGTATTCGTTCAGTGGATAACCGGACTTGCACCTTCATGAGGTTCTTGAAGCAAGTGACGAGATTTGGTGATACGGGCACTTCCTTTTTTGAACGCAGAAATGCCCACATGGTTCGTTATCCCTTATATTACATTAACTGTAGAATTTTAGAATGAAATCCCACACTCCATTTACAAATTTTATCTAGAATCGATGAAATTTTACGTTATTTTACCAAATTCTATATTCTCTATACTCTATAGGACTCTATACCATCCAACCATATATATATATAATATATATATATGTATACCATCCAACCATACCAACCTTGTGGGTTTGCACATATATATATATATATATATATATATATATATATATATAGAGAGAGAGAGAGAGGAGGGGCGACAAGCTTGACCTTCGCGAAATGAGGAATCATCGCGCGGAACCTTTGTAAGGTTGTAAGGTATATATATATATAATATATATATATATATATATATATATATATATATAAACCTTAAATAATGTGCCTTCATCCTGAAATTTATAACGATATGTAAATAAAAACACAACCTGACCAATTTCTATGCGAACGTGAAGCAGTAATCTCCATTATTGAATAAAACAGTTTATTTAAATTTCTTACAAAATTTCTGTATAAAAAAAAAAAAAAATATACAATAAAAAGGAAATATTGCAAATAATACGCAGTAGTATTTACTGCGCATGATAAACGTTTTATTGCCTCGTAACTCTCGACATCGCATCACAGCATTAAAACGTAAAGAAAAGAACGAAAATCGGAATCACGTCGGAAAAGAAATTATAATTTTTCACTCAAAAATTCGCACCGAAATTCATATATGGAAATTGAATTTTGTCGGACGTAAAAAAAAACGGAGTAAAAAAAAAAAAAAAAAAAAAGGATTAATACATTTTTGACGTGTACAGAGTATTCCATTTCATGAAACGGCTTTTGAGGTATTTTCTAAACCAAAAAATGCTCGCATAAACACGACGACACCATACTAAATAAGGGATTAAAAGGAACGAACGATGAGCGTAGAGCAAATCGCTAAATGGAAGAAGCCGAATTTATTCATTTTATTAAAAGGAATTCTTTGATTTTTTTTCGCATTTATGTATAAGAACTACTGTTTACATGTTAAGGCTGGTCTGGCATGTATATAACGTTGATTTGAATATCTCTCTCTCTCTCTCTCTCTCTCTCTTACACACACACACATGGTGTGAATGAACTCTGAGCTATTCTTTTATTATAAACTATTCACTATTAGCCTATTTTTTATTATAATCTAATCTAACTTTTCCCAATGGCGGTCCACGTCATATAGATCGCGCTTTTTAAAAGAAACGTCTATATATGGGGCCCACCGCAGTTTAGTTCTAACCATAAAATATGTACAGTAGATCTCCCGCAAAATAGTTTATTCTTTAGATCTATATTTAGTAACCACCGCAAATATGAATAGTCATTAAGTGTAGAAATAGTCGCTCCCTCTTAGCTGTGATATATATATATATATATATATATATATATATATATATATATATATATATATATATATATATATATATTATATTATTTATATATATACCGTCTGCCGAAAAAACATCCATGGAATCAACATTTTTCAAACAATCAGTATGAAATTTATACAAGTAAAAGATACAGAAAACATCTACCTGTAAACCAAATTTCAGTTCGAAACTATCAAAAATAACGATTTATTAAATATTTCTCTAATAATACTACAACTGATGCTCGACAAACTAATCAAGAATCCTTTATTTCCATTTTCACTTTTGTAAATTCTAATATACGATTTTTTTGAGTTTTAGAAAATACAGTGAATATGCCATTTTCAGAGGAAGATAAGATTATAATTAAGCATTATAGACTAGAAAGGGGATATGGACGAACGAAACTACTCTCCGAATTCCCCAACAAAGGATGGACTCTTGGTGGTTTGGGAAAGCTTCTAAAGAAAATTGACGAGACTGGGGATATCAAAAGAAGAGAGGGAAGTGGGCGACCAAAAACTGTTAATGGAGGCATTTCCTATATTTTATAAATCTTATGACGTATTTTATAATTAAAATGAGAATAAAAAATTTATTACCAAAGTTTTACCGCCTTTGTGGACTCCCAGAATTCAAAACTGGAGCGATGTTCACTAACAAAATTTGTTGAACACAAACAATCCTCATTAAATCATTAATTTTGAATATAATAATCTGAAAATTGGTGTACATATATACTGTTTAGATAGTTTTGTTCTATATGAGTTTCATTATGATTGGTTAATAAATGTTGATTTCATGGCTGTTTTTAGAGTGAACCCTTTTTTTTTTTGGCAGACGGTATATATATATATATATATATATAATATATATATATATATATATATATATATATATATATATATATATATATGTATATATATATATATATATATATATATATATAATAATGATAATAATAATAATAATATGCCTGAACTCAAAATGATTGTCGTGAATTGATGAGGTCACTCACACCCATAGATTGATTCATCTATGCCCGGGTCTTGTGACCTGGGTGTAGTTTACTGCCCACCCTCCCTTTATAGTTTGCTGTTCTGTAGACTGTATTTATCTTAGAAGATTTTCTTCAGTATGGTATAGTTCGAAACATTGTGTGATACAAAATGGTAGATCCCATACATCACAACTGTAGATACTTCTCTTGACTTTTTTTGCGAAGCGCAATAATTACATCTTTTCTGATACTTTTTTCCTTCAGTTTCGCCGTCCTTGGATGTTATCACTGGAAAGTGTCTCCCCGATAGGCGAGTTGGACATGGTACCAAATTAACTGAGTTTGCCTTCCGAAACCGATAAACATCCTTTTCATGTTTCTTTATAATCTCTCCAATCAACTGCAACTTGAAGTCAAAGAAAATTTTCCTTCCCCTATTTTTTTTTGCAGATCCAGTGAGAATTTTGAAGGCATATTTCTATTATTTTGAAAAATAACTTCTTATAGTACTTCTTTACATCTTTTCTGGTGCATGATGCTGCTGAAGTTATTTGATCCATAAGATCAACACCGCCCATGTGTTCTTTTTTGTATTTAATGCATACAGTTGGCTTCAAAGTTTTCTTTCCTGCAACAGCTTTTACTTCCATGGAATTTATTATACATTATACTTGGCATATTTATGTACTTTTTATCCCTCCTCTTCAGATGCATTATCTTCCTATGGTATTGGGATACACTTTACCTCTTCTTTAGTTTGGCAGATACAACATGAGGTGACAAATTCTTCCTGCTAAATCTTACATTTCCAAATGGATCAGTTTTATTTGCAATCAGAATATAATAAAGCTCAGGAGAGGCATAAAAATTATCCATCCCAATACAATATCCTTTATTCAACAGAGGTTGTGCCAGATGAAGAACGATTTTTCTAGACTTAGTGAGTTTATCTGCAGATATTCCAGGAATGGTATATGGGTCTGAAGTTTCTTTCCCACTGTATACAGTGAGATTCTATACATATCCAGAGTTTGCTTCAGCAAGAACAAATGTCTCGATTCCAAAGCTGGCTCTTTTTATGGGTATATACCATTTCCATCCGAGTCTTCCTTTCCAAAGGAGGAGTGACTCATCAACACTAATATTTTGCTCAGGAATATAGCTTGATCGAGATTTTGAAATGAACATCCCTAAAATTTTTCTAAATTTATATTATGGATCATTTCCTTTTTCATCAACAGAAAAATCCAAATATTTTAGAAACAGCTTGAATCTATCTCTGGATATTATTTTGCCGAAAATTGGGGTAAACAAAAGTTGATTTGTTGAATGATATAAGATATAAGTGAAGATTGGGTTTCTGTATAATTCCTTGAAGTGTAACTAAAGCCAATAAAACATATATTTCTCCTTTATTATTATCTCTCCATAAATATATATCTGCTTTTCTTCTCATTTTTCCTAGAAGTTGGTTTTCTTCTATATCTGGTTTTGTATATGTTACAAAGAATCTGTGTAACTAGGGATTTCATGAAATCCCTAAAATGTTCAAGGACTTCATGTTAGTCATGATATTTTCGTTAGTTTTCACGAAAATATCACGACTCATCCTAACCAAGCGGTCAAGGGCATACAGTTGACCTAACCGGGCATTCCATTAACCTAACGTGGCATTCAGTTAACCTGGCATTCACTAATTTTCCCGTAGGTTTAACGAAAATATCACGACTTAACATTTTGAAGAGTCGAAACCCCGAGAATCCTAAACTAGGCTAGTTATATCACTAAAATATATAATTCACTATATATATCGTATAAATATGAATATGGGCTACGTAAATATGATACCTAAATCAAGTCACGACACAAAACACAACGTGAGAAGGGTAATGACCTCAATAAAACTGCCTTTGAATTACCTAATAACCTAATGAGTCAGTCCGTCGAGACGTAAATGTTGCCAATTGATAATATAAATTGTATTTTATTAGGAATCTAAATTTAGATGCATCCACTAATTTGTAACCTTCAAATTTTAAAGCAAACTATTTATACTCATAAACTCATCCAAAATTAGTCGACATTTCGGACAAGCTGTATGTACTCTTGCCACTGGGAAAAGGTGACTACATTTTTGACATGTACTGATGTACAGAGTATTCCAATTCATGAAAAGGCTTTTGAGGTATTCTCTAAAGTACCAAAAAATACTGGTATAAACACGACACTATACTAAATAAGGGATTAAAAGAAGAAACGTTGAACGCAGAGCAAATCGTTAAATGGAAAAAAACGAATTTATTCATTTTATTAAAAAGGAATTCTCTGATTAGTTTCACATTCATAAGAACTACTGTTTACATGTTAGGGCTGGTCTGGCATGTATATAACGTTGATTTGAATCTCTCTCTCTAACATGGTGTAAATGAACTCTGAAGCTATTCTTTTCGTTATAATTTTTCCTACTTCCTTATAAATCTTCTTTCATAACAGTTTTCTGTCAGCAATGGCTGGCGGAGGAGAGAGAGAGAGAGAGAGAGAGAGAGAGAGAGCCTTGCCTGTTCTATACTTTGCCACTACTACTATTCCTGTGTGAAAGCTTTGCCCGTTTATAAGTATAAGCTTATTATGAGAATCAGCATTCCTTATTTTTATTTGCTTCTCTTTTTTCTCTACTTCTTTCCTGTGCAAAACAAGAGTGGATCTTAGGGTCTTTGTTAGTTTGAAACTCTCTCTCTCTCTCTCTCTCTCTCTCTCTCTCTCTCTCTCTCTCTCTCGGCTATCCGAAATAGGAAAGTAGCGTATAGGAGGGCGAAGGCCAATCGTTCCCACGAGAACACTGAAGCGCATGTCCGCCTGTGTAGGGAAGTGAAGGCGAAGGTTAGGCTAGCGAAACGTAACGAAGAACTACGGGTGGCAAGCCTCTGCAAGGGGAACCCTAAGGAGTTCTTCAGTTATGTTAATAGTAGAAAGCCCATTAGAAGCATGATAGGTCCTTTAAAGGACGGAAGCGGCGTTCTGCGGACCTCCGACGCGGACATCGCTAATGTGCTTAATGAGTACTTTGCGGGAGTGTTCACCAGGGAGGATACCCGCGTCATCCCCGAGCCAGCTGTGAGGCACGAAGGTGCTGGCCTGGATAGTGTTAGATGTACCGCGACAGTCGTTGCTCATAGAATAGACAAACTGAGCGCGTTTAAGGCTCCTGGGCCAGACCAGTTTCTCCCCAGTGTTTTGCGAGAAGTGCGCGACCAGGTGGCTCCCCACCTGGCTACAGTCTTCAACAAATCGTTGGTGATGGGCCAGGTGCCTGGTGACTGGAGGGAGGCCAACGTGACCCCTATCTTTAAGAAAGGGGATCACGAAAGTCCAGGGAACTATCGTCCTATTAGTCTCACTTCAGTTGTAGGTAAATTAATAGAAAGGATAATAGCTGATAGAATCGTTGACCATTTGGATTCCTACAAGCTGCTTGGGGACTCCCAACATGGGTTTAGACGGCATAGGTCGTGTCTCACCAACTTGCTCGAGTTTTTCCACGTCATGTTGAGTGAGTACGATAAGAGTAGGGCGATTGATATACTTTATCTCGACTTTCAGAAAGCCTTTGATAAGGTACCTCACCGCCGGCTAATGGCGAAAGTGCGCGCGCTGGGTATCGGTGGGGAAATAGGTAGTGGATTGAAAACTGGCTGAGGAATAGGCGGCAGAGGGTGGTAATTAAAGGGGCTAGTTCGGGTTGGGCCTCGGTCACTAGTGGGGTTCCTCAGGGTTCCGTTTTGGGGCCACTGTTGTTTACCATTTACATAAATGATATCGACGGTGGCATCGTCAGTCGGATCGCCAAATTCGCTGATGACACCAAGCTTGGGGCCAATGTTGGGACGCCCGAAGCGATCGAGGAACTGCGTGCGGACCTAGGTAGGATAGGAGAGTGGTCCGAAAAATGGCAAATGCCGTTTAACTTGGGTAAATGCAAAGTGATGCACATTGGCTACGCCAATCCCAAGTCGGACTACTCGATGTTGGGCAGTAATATCGAGGTGACTGATTTAGAAAAGGACTTGGGTGTGCTAATTAGCAGCGACCTTAAGTTTACGAAACAGTGTGTAGAGGTGGAAAAGAAAGCCCAGAAACTATTGGGTTATATCAGGAGGCAGTTTCAGTTTCGGAACAAGGAGATTGTGCTCTCACTGTACAATTCCCTTGTTCGGCCGTACCTGGAGTATGCTGTGCAGTTCTGGTCGCCCACCCTCAGGAAAGATATTGAGAGGCTGGAGCGAGTGCAGGCGAGGGCCACAAAGTTAATCCCTTCCGTTAGGCATATGGGCTACAATCGACGGTTACGCGCCCTGAACTTGTTTTCGCTTGAAACTCGGAGGCTGCGCGGTCAACTGATCGAGGTTTTCAAGCTCTTACGAGGGTTCAACGATGTCGATTTTAGAAGTATGTTTAGTTTAACCCTTTAAGGACTGAAGATGCCAATTGCTAACGTTTCAAATACACGCATTCATAACTTAACCCTACAAAAAATTCAGGGCTTAAAGGGTTAAATGATAACCCAACTCGCAACAATGGTTGGAAGTTGGATTTGAAAAGGTTTAGGACTAGTGTGTGTGGGAATTACTTTACGTATAAGATCTGTGACACATGGAACAGGTTACCTTCGGAAGTTGTGAACAGTTCCTCTGTGGATCAGTTCAAGAAAAGGTTAGACGAAATCTTGCACACTATTTGAGTGTGTAAAGACATTTAGGACCTCAGACTGCGGAAATTTCTTTTCCTATAAAATAGTTAATATCTGGAACCAACTTCCCTCAGAGGTTGTTTCCAGTCAAAGTGTAAATCTGTTTAAAAATAGGCTAGACAAAGTACTGAACACACTCATAGTTTAAGATTAAAACCTCAGAAAACTCTGCAGGAGTTCGCTTGCTCGGTGTCTCTGTGAGCAAGCTAAATATAGAGCTATTTATATATTCTCCACTTTCCTGTAAAATTTCCTTGGCTACTTTTCCAGGGTCAAGGTATTTTCTTCAACCTTTTTCCGTACCTGCCTCTGGCAGGGAGGGAGCGGAGGGTGGGGAGAGAGCCTTCTACTTTACTATCCAGTTTTCTACTACTGCTAGGATAGTTGAAAGAAAAATAAACTTTTACAAAATTTTCCCTGGCTCCCGTTGCCATTGGTACCTCCTCGGTATGGGCCGCAAGGCCTTTTGAGGTACTTCTTTTCCTTGTAACTCCTTGTAACTCTCTCTCTCTCTCTCTCTCTCTCTCTCTCTCTCTCTCTCTCTTCTCTCTCTCTCTCCAGTTAAATTCAAAGGAAAGCTACGCTGTATATTAGGTATTTTGTGTTTATTTCGAGAAACAGAAGCAGTGATAGTCCTTTTCCGTTATATATATAGAGAATGTACCAATTTGACCAACGTGACATTCTTTCGACATTACAACACTAACATCCTAACCTAACCTAATTAAGCCTAACATAACCTAACCTATGCTGATCTAACATAATTTAATCTAACCCACAATAACTCCTCGATCACGTCAGGCCGACAGAATGACGTTAGTCCGTATGTAGTGGAGGCGATGGTCAGGTCTGGTTTCAAAACACTGAGTATTGTAAATATGAGAGCGCTCAGGAACCAAAACATATGCGGGTCTATCGGAGGAAACGGTTGTGGTGGATTTTAAATGATTGCTTTTTGTTTTTATTTTTTATTTTTATTTCTGTTATTTCATTGGTGGGAATTCTCTCTCTCTCTCTCTCTCTCTCTCTCTCTAGAGAGAGAGAGAGAGAGAGAGAGAGGGGGGGGGGGAGGCGTGCGCACGTAGGTAACTGAGCACAAGTGAGGTTGAGTGTGTGATTAGAGATGTAGTGGGGTAATTTTTTTCGTAAGGCAACAATTTTGGTACCTAGAAACATTAAAAAAACTATATAAAAAATATCTAAACAGTTGTACTGTCAGAAAAAAAGATGGGTTAGTCCTGATTAGGTTAGGTTAGGTTAGACTAATGTAGCGAGTACTTCACCATTTAATGACTGAACAGAAACCACCCTTCAAACCCACAGTTGCGTTCGAAACACTTATCACGCCCCTCTCGGTCCGATGGCACTAAGGTTAGGTTAGATTAAATTATGTTCAGTTAATTAGGTTTTTAAACATAGACTCGTACTGTAGATTTAAATAAGAAGATATGTCGCCTATATGGAGATGCGCACGTGTGGTGTGTGTGTGTGTGTGTGTGTGTGTGTGTGTGTGTGTGTGTGTGTGTGTGTGTGTGTGTGTGTGTCTCAAAAGCGCAAATACCGAAGTCTGTGAAAGTGTAATTTGTTTTATAAAGAAGACTTAATGAAAGAATTTTTTAAAAATTATTTGTTTATTAATTAATAGAAAACTGAATTAGGATTTTGTGACGAAAATGATCGATGAATGGAACAGAACAGAAAGTCCAGAACCAATTAGAAGATAAACAAATTTAAAGAGACGATACACCAACTGTTCGAGATGCATTGAAAGACGTTCAAGGAAATTGCTTACTCTTGCTTCAAAGATGAGAATTTCAGTATCAACTTTATCTAAAATTCCGAAGGTGAAGTTCCATAAGTGTGCTCACGAAATTTAAGTTGTTCAGGACTTAAATGGAATGAAAATTATCCATAGGTTAAACTTTTCGAAAAATATCTAACGAAAATCAAAAAGATAAACTTAATTCATTGAAACCGTTAACATTTTTCGATAGCAATATTAATTGCTGCAATTGTTGCATTTCGGGAAGTGAAAAGGCGAATGGACTCCATTTTTGGAGACATGACAAAATTTTAGGACTAAGACGGAGGCTTTTTCTTGGAATGGGATGGTCAGTGAGAGGGGTAACAACTGGTAAAGGTTGTAGGTAGCAATTTCGGAACCTATCTTTCTAGAAAAAAGCACTACATATACATACAAGGGCGGATCTAGGTATTTCAGTAAGGGGGTCCAAAGAAAATAGGGCACCCCATAAAATAAAAAGGGCACAGTACTAAAATTTTTTCTTAAAACAGACCAGCAACGAGCGAGTGTAAAAATCAATTGTATTGTTTTATTAGATGAGTCTCATTCAAATATGATACAAAATAAAAATCTAATTTAGGTACAACAGTTATCACAGAAAATTTTTCAAACAATCACAAATGTCTTGCCAATTAAAAGAACTATCAGAATAAGGTGAAGATAAAAATAGTGATATGGCTGTACTAAGGCCTAAGGGCACCTATGAAAACCATTACAACCACAAATTTGGAAGTACGAGTACAGTGTATATGAATAAAGACTCAAAATAGAATTTCAATAAAATAAAATAACCATGATCTATTTACAAAACCAAAATTTGTTTTTAGAGGCAGCGATATTTAGAATCCTACAATTTATTATCTCCGAATCAATATGGCTTCCGTAATAATAAACAATGGAAATGGCCATTTTAAATCTCACGGAAAATGCAAATATAGCTAAAGAGAACAAAGAAATAACGATATCAATATTTATGGATTTGAGTAAGGCGTTTGATGTAATAGACCATAATATTATACTTAATAAATTATATTGTTACGGCTTTAGAGGAGCAATCAGTGATTGGTTTAAAAGTTTTTGTCCAATAGATATCATTTTGTATCAGTAAATAAGGTTTGCTCAACTAAAGCGCTTGTCAAACATAGTGTGCACAGGGCTCAGTTCTGGGTCCATTGTTATTTTAATTAACTGTACAGGGTGATCCGTTTGGGTATGGATAAAATAAAATTGATGCGAAATGGAAACAGTAACACTGTATAGTTTAATATTTGGCAAACAATGCCCACAAAGAGGATAGATTGTGACAAACCTAATTAGTCTTCGACATGACCCCCCCCCCCCTTCCGGACACGACAGAGGTCATAACGAGAGGCTAATTCTTACGACCACCTACATGTGGTTTAATGATAGACCCCGTTTCTTCAAATGTGCGGTACCACTGCACTATGGAGTCGTATTTAGGAGCTTTCGAACACCATACACACGGTGAAACTCACGCTGTACCGCTGTCACACTCTCAAACTAAGCAAACCAAATGACACACTTCGCACGTTGTTGTGCATTCGCCACCATCTTCGAAACTGGCATATGTCTCATAAGTCTGACAGCAGATGGCGCTCGTACGTCTGGCAGCGGATGGCATAGCCTATTACAAACTCCCACATTTTATGACCACACGTGCAACAGATGAGCGCTGTATCACTTCTCGGTAGATTCTCACAGCGTTTTTATTTTATCCATACCCAAACGGATCACCCTGTATATAAATGACCTTCCCCGTTCATCTGATATACTGAACTTCATAATGTTTGTAGATGATACAACCGAGGTTTTCTTGCAAAAATGTTAATTCAGCTAAGAATATATTTAATTCAGAATTCGTCAGTGTAATGAAATGGTTGACCACCAATAAACTCTTTCTAAATACCATTGAAACAAATTTCATGATTTTTACGAATAAAAGAAATGTATATCTTGATGAACTTAATGTTGATGAAATCGCTGGAAAGGAGTGTACTGTAACAAAATTTCTTGGTGTAATGCTAGATAAGAATTTGCAATGGAGTGATCATGTAAATTATACCGCGAAAAAGACTTCAAGGAGCGTTGCTATAATGTTTGAACTTAGAAATGTAGTCCCTAAACAGGTTTTATTGACTCTTTATCATACTCTTGTTCTTCCTTATATAACGTACTGCACCTTTGTTTGGGGAAACTCCGCTAACAACCCTTTAAACGGTATCTTTGTCATCCAACGGTATCTTTGTCATTATCTGATGCTGATTTCCTTGATCACTCTAGTGCATTATTTAAAGAGCTAAAACTGCTAAAGCTCAATGATGTAATCAAACTGGCACATTTTATTTTTATTTACAAGTGTAAGAACAAAATCATTAACTCACGATGGGAAAATGGATATTTTGTAACTCGTCAAGAAATCCACTCGCATCAGACCAAAAATAGATCAAAGCATTTTATACCTCAATTTAGATTGTCTTCATCTCAAAAACTGCCCATTTTCATTGGATTGAAACTATGGAATGATTTAAATGCTGATATAAAAAATATTGTGAATGTAAATTCGTTTAAAACCAAGTTGAAATCCCGATTAATAATGGCATACTAATACAAATCTAGGATTAATGTACATAACTATTGTTTAGCAACTTTAGTCATTTCTCGTGTATAATCTAGGATTAAAGATACATTACTTGTGATTGTTCAGTTCTTATCTCTCG
This sequence comes from Bathynomus jamesi, assembly GCA_023014485.1. NCBI lineage: Eukaryota > Metazoa > Arthropoda > Malacostraca > Isopoda > Cirolanidae > Bathynomus > Bathynomus jamesi. Next base: position 590,919 of record JAJOZX010001195.1, on the reverse strand, counting down.
TGTATAATATTGATTTCTTTGTATATGATATAATACCTTTAATAATGACCTTGCATTTATCATATCGATAATGATAATTTAAGATTAATACATACTTTAACTATTAATAATACTTATTTATTTATATAATTATTTATTATTAATAATAACTAATTGTTTTATTTTTAATAAGAGCCCAGTAAAACCTAAAGCTTAAGGGCCAAATAAAATAAAATAATTAGTCCAGCTTTACAATTATTTTATGGCATTGTAAATTGTAAGACCAATGTATTTATTTTATTATTAATAAAGGTTATTCAATTCAATTCAGTTCAAATAGGGCACTTGCAAGAAATTGAGGGTGGGGGTGGGGGGGTCCAGACGTCATCCCCCCGCTAGATCCGCCCTTGATATAACCTTGGTTTTGCTTCCGCCAGAATTATTCATTCTGACGAAGGTCAAGCTTGTCACTCCCCCTTAGATCTACAGTTTAACGTGGAATCTGAACCACGCCCCACTAGCAGCTCAGCCTCTTATCCACTAGGCTACCCAGGGTACCCATTTATCTACCAACCAATTTTTTATTTATTTTGTGGAAGAATGAACAGCTGAGTTTTGCTGCGCGCCGCCTGCCGTCACCGGGTCTCGATCCCGGGGCCGATAGATTCGTAGTCAGCGACGCTAACCACTATACCACCGAGGCGCATATATATATATATATATATATATATATATATATATACACACACACACACACACACTCGTATATGATATTCATGAAATATATTTTTTGGCATTTAGCAGTTAAATTTCATCTCAGTGTGGAATATTTTTACTTTTTATTTTTTAACCGACTCTACCTCCATATGACCTTTATACGAAATGTGGAGCTTTTAACTTTTCTTCTTTCATTTATCACAAGCAACCGCGTGTGTTCGAGAGCTCAGATTTGTTCTATGCAGGATTTTGAGAGATTTAGCTGCTAACGTCATTGCTGGAGTGGTGACGCCATTAAATTTTAGCTTCAGCTTGAATGACTAGCTGCGAATATCTTGAACATTGTTAAAAAAAATCGTGATAATGATATTGACGTTGCTTTATTATTGATTAGCTACAAATTACAATATGAACTAATTTCATTGGGTTATCAAGAGTTGCCACCTTTGATAAAGCCATTTCCGAACATCAAGTACCAAAATGGTACTGTGTTACTACGTAAGTTGTCACAATTTACTTAAAATTAAGCTATTTTGTTTCAGTGAACTAAAATCCACAGAATTAAAACCACACAAAAATGTTATGATAATTAAATAATTATGAATGACTCCCTCCACGACTAATTTTGGCTTCGTCAAGCTTACTTTAACCTTTTTTCTTTTTTTGGAGCCCGCTCGTAAAATTATTTACTTTGCCCGAACCCGGAGGTTTAGACTCGACCGCTGAGTCGACACGGCCGGTAGCAATTAATCAGTGGAATTCGATTAATTGCAAATGCTTTTCAGCTGTAATTTTGGTTCCTGAGTGACTTCCTTGCTGAATAATATATGAAATATACAAAATACTCGCAGTGCTTCAGCCCTTCATAGTGTACCAATATGAGTGTGACCACTGTATAGGGCCATATGTAGGTAATACTAAAAGACATCTAAAATCTCGCATTTATGAACATTTGGGTAAATCAGTCCGTAGGAACGAACCCCTTAGCAAACCATCTAATTTTCATATACGTAATCATTAGGGCGACTCAATTTCAACCTAAAAAATTGAATTTATTAACTTTATTCTTACCAATTATTAAAACTTTATTTCACCTAAAAAATTCTTTATTTGCAACTTATTTGTGGATAAATATTAACGCTTAATAATAAAATAAAACCACATTCAATTATTTATTAAATTATTAACGAACTTATTTAGTTATGTTGTTGGAGTTTGGACAAATTCACCGAGATAGCAAGTAATAATTGCCTGGATTCTTGCAAAAGCTGATTTCGCAGTTTTAGGCATGTTTGAAATTTATATATTGTGCCAAAAAGATAAAGAAAATTAATATAGTTAATTAAACACGTGATTTATGGTACTACATAACATTCACATAGTATTCACATATTGTATGAATACGCGCCTAACTACCAAATGTAGAAAAACTCCGAAAAACATTGCGTCGATAAATAACGAAAGAGTAACGTAGAAATAATGTATAATCAGCTTGTATAATCATCATTAATCAATGTATAGACTCTATGTAAATAAGATTCCAGAATGCATATTATCGCGTCATATTAGAGAACCGGAAATCATTTATTTGCTTACGCAGTTTCACTCCACATTTTCGTTAATTTTATTTTATTAATCCATCACAAAAGTTTTAACTTACAATAGCAAATTTTTAACCTTATTAATAATTTCATTAACTTTATTAACCCACAACTAAATTATTAACTTTATTAACCCAATAGCAAATTTTTAACCTTATTATTAACTTTATTAACTTTGGGTCGCCCTAGTAATCATGCTCACCACAACAACCACCATCCAATTTCCTATCAAATTTCGAAAGAATCTCTTTTAATTCACAAACTGATAACCCAAATCTTAATTCTGAAGAGTTTATCAATAGATCTGTTCCGTTTTACTCAAGGTATTATTTTGTACTTGTGATTTTTCAGTTTTTATTGTCTTAATTTTTTTGTCGTCATTTTACGTCAATTATTATATAAGGAAATTTTGTATTTGTTTTATATTAGTTATTTTTAGCCCTGATGATGGAATTAGTGTGTTCCGAAACGTTGCTACAATAAAATTGTGTAGAATATTTATTACGTCTCTAGTGCTCCTTGTCATATATATATATATATATATATATATATATATATATAACCTTGTTAACCTTCTTGTTGTTCCGTGCGTTGGTCTCTCTTCACACGGAGGTCAAGCTGGTGGCCCCGCCTCTAGGTCTGCCTTGGTGGAGGAGCGAGTTACCTTCTTGCGCTCTCCACCGTACATAGCCAGGTACACCCGGCTCATCTGGTACCGTCCTGAGCCAGGCATCTAGTCTTCTCTTGAAGAATTCATCTTTGACCGCTGTAACGTTTCTGAGGTCCTTTGGAAGCTGGTTAAAAAGTTTTGTCCCCCCTGACAACCAAGCTATTTTCCTTCAGTGTTGAGGAGGTCTCTTGTCGGGCCTTTAATTTGAGAACACTACACATTCTGCCTTTCCTATTTTTCAGTGTTGTTTGAATGGTAATTGGGTTTAGTTTTAGGTTTGGTACCAGTTTTTCAATCATTTTCCATATGTAGATTGTGGTGTACCTCTCTCTTCTTCTTTCCAGGAAGTACAAATTTAGCTTACGTAGTCTTTCTCAGTAGTTGAGTTCTTTGCAGCCATCAATCTTGGCTGTGAAATGTCTTTGCGCTTCTTCTAGTCTATTAGTTTCTTTCTTTTTATATGGGGACGTCAAAACTGAGCAGTATTCAAGTTTTGGTATAATCAGTGTTTTTAGCAGTGGACTCATTATTGCCCTGTCCCTTCTTTTGAACGATCTTAGTACCTGTCCCGCGACTCTTTTTGCTTTAGCTATCGCTATCTGATTTTGTGTTTCGAATTTCGCATCATCCGTCAATTATTACCCCCAGATCGATCGCTTTCGTGCTTCTCTGAATTTCCTGTCTATCTGGAGCATAATATGCAGTCTGTTTAAGTTCCTCTTTTCTACCATATCTCAAGAGCTGAAATTTCTCGGTGTTAAATGTTAAGTGTAATATATATATATATATATATATATATATATATATGACACGGTTTTTTGGCGAAATCGGTCTTTTCGCAAATTCTCCAGTCAGTTTGCAAAGAAACCAAAACAATAGTAATTTTACAGAATTACCTTAAATGTTTGGTCATTTTGTAAAAACAAAAATCGGTCAATTTGCAAAATCACCAATAATCTTGTCGGTATATTTGCAAAATCTCTTGTTCTAATACTGTACAACCTTCTAGCTCCTAACGTAACCTAACCTAACGTAACCTAACCTAACCAACAGTGTCATCGTTTTTAGGTTAGGTAAGGTTAGGTTAGGAGCTACAAGGTTCTACAGTATTAGAACAAGAGATTTTGCAAATACACCGACAAGATTATTGGTGATTTTGCAAACTGACCGATTTTTGTGTTTTTGCAAAATGACCAAACATTTAAGGTCATTTTGTAAAATTACTATTGTTTTGGCTTCTTTGCAAACTGACCGGAGAATTTGCAAAGAAACTGATTTCGCAAAAAACCGAAAACACACACACACACACACACACACACACTGTGTGTATATATATATATATATATATATATATATATACATGTTAATTATGTTATGGGTTAACTGTGGAGGAGCTTCTTCGACCTAATAGGTTATTTAGCTCCAATCAGTCGCCGACGCTCAGTTACAGCTGCCTTGGGGGCTCGAGTTAATGACAGCCTCGAACTCTATTTCCGAGTTTATGACTTGTCTCGAGGGGTCCCACGTTGTAAGTTAGAACTCCTTAAAGATTAATCTCGTCTTTGGCGAATCCCTGATTTATGCAATTAATTTAAAATGAAATCAACCCATCTGACCTCTACAGACTGAGTGATCAACTCTAGTGCAACTACCAAATCATATGTACAAAACGACCACTTCTAATTTTTTTTTGGAGGGGGGGGGGGGTATTGCTAATTATGCTTACAGAACGGTGCATGTTTTTCATTAATCCCACAGTCAGCACTGAACAGTCACTAAGAATTTAATTCTAAAAAAGTTAGCTCATGATCTTGATAAAATTATTGTAATTCGCTTATTAATTAATATAAAATTTTAATTAAATTTAACTAACTAACTAACTTCAAAAGTCTGGAGCTACTTCTATAAATTGAAATGTGGAACATTCATACCATCAAAATATACATAGTTCTGTAGTTTAATTACTTATTACTTATGAAAAATACTAAACTTCGTTCGATCTCCTTTGGAGTTACTGACAACAACACAACGACGAAGTATCGCTGCAACGGGTTACGTCGTGGCCGATATCGTAACACTGCTTTCCGTCGATCAGCCAAGTTAAGCGACATTGGGTCTGGAGTAGAAGTGGAAAGAGTACATCATTACTCGAGTATGTGTATTTGTTGTACTCGTATTCATACCATACTTGAGGTAATCTGAAATCGCTGTAATCGTACTCATACTCGACCAATCAACCTCTCGTGACCAATTACCACGTGCTACTAATTTGTCTATGCTGTTCGGTACCTATAGCAACCTATTGCTTCCAGAATGTTCTAGAAAGCCTTCAGTAGACTATACTGTAAATGCTTGCGCAGGGCATCGCGGAGGTTAATACTAGTTAGAGATCTGTAGAGATCTTGTGGTATCTGGCGTCATTGTGAAAGGTTGCACATATAATAATATATATCTGAGTTTTACAAGGTATGTATTTATATTTTTAGTTTTTATTTATTTTTATAAGAAAGCTGAGTTATTTTGATGGAATATAAAACATCTTACAAAAGATATTGAATAAAGCATTAAGTAATTGACATTACTTATAACTTTATAAGTACATGTGATAATACGAGTATATATATGTGATATAATATGTGTGATATATATATATATATATATATATATATATATATATATATATATATATATATATATATATATATACAGGGTGTCCGAGAATTATCTGTACAATTTTTGGCTGTTATTAAAAGTCAACCATGAAGTGTAGAAATTCCAGTGTTGTCCCATTTTACAGAGAATCTCATTAAGTTTTTTCTGATACCAAGTTTTGACAAGTTTTTTAGAAATTCCAGTGTGTCCGAACATTATCTGTACAATGTCATCTTTTAATAAAATTCTTGATAACACACGTAAAATTCTTAAACAAGATTATTTAGAATCTGTATTTTCAAAAGTTTCTTTTATTAGAGTAACGTTGTTACAAACATTCGATATGTGCACCATCAGTGATTCGCAAAACATCCAATCGATACTCCAAATGTTGCCATGTACGCTGCAGCATATCCACATCAATTCGCTCAATAGCAGCTGTAATTCTTGCTTTTAAATCATCAATGTCTGTCACCCGCGTACATTTCTAAAAAACTTGTCAAAACGTAGTATCAGAAAAAACTTAATGAGATTCTCTGTAAAATGGGACAAAACTGGAATTTCTACACTTCATGGTTGACTTTTAATAACAGCCAAAAATTGTACAGATAATTCTCGGACACCCTGTATATTATGTAACAGTAAAGCAAATACATTTTGTTCCTTTCGTGTCCATTTTTTCATTTTCCATTGTAATGTGTTCATATGGTCTCATAACAAATAAGCTTTGCTCATGCAAGCACCAGGTAAAGCACTGAAAAACGTTGTACTCGTACTCAAGGTAATCTGAAATAGCTGTAAGCGTACTCGTACTCGAGGAAATATGAAGGCGCTGTAATCATACTCGTACTCGTACTCGCTTACTTCAAAAAGTCTGTACTTGTATTCGTACTCCTCCAGTTACAAAATTTTGGTATTCTATCCACCTCTAGGCTGGAGAGTAGTTGGATTGGAGACTGTCTTCTGCGTCTAGATTATGTAGCGATCCGTGGTTCGGATCCCGCTTAAAGTTATAGGTCCCCTCCGTCATATGACCTTAGATGTTGCGAAGGTTGTTAAACAACGCGATCAAATAACAACAATAAGTATGAACGCAACTAAAATATGGCATCGGCTGACAGGAATATTTTTCTCGGCAGTTTCAGCGACTTGCTGTATAGGTTTTCGCTGTTAAAGGTATTTTCTCTTTCCCTGTGTTGTCGACGTCCTTTCAAAGGTGTTCTTCGGGAACGAAATCTAGAAAATGAGCTGCATTATGCCTGAGTCTGTGATCTTGCATGATTGGAGGTGCGTACTAGGTCACTGTTCTACACTTGACTCTAATGACCTTGAAGCATTTGTGGAGGAGTTGACAGCACATAATGAGAAATATTAATGCATACTGCCTTAGATCCGACAAATTAACCCTGAACCTACGACTAAAGATGATATCAAAACATCACTGCCTCCCCCCCCCCCCCATGCTCCTTTTACCGTCTTGAAAATACAGTTCGAATGGAAATTTTCCGGCGACGACGGACCAAGACTAGGCTACAACCGTTCATAGCATTTTTTACTACTATTACAGTGTCCCCTTTGTTCCATCTCTTGCCCACTCTAGTCGATGTCTCTGATTTTTCTTAGCCAAAGTCCTCTTTGCTCTGTTTGCCAAGACTGATATTATTTTTCTTATTGAGTCCGAACTATCGCGAGGTTTTTCGACGGTCTCTTATTGAAATTCGTTTTAGAACCCGTTCATTTCTTTCTGCGAGTTTCTTTGAGCTACCGGACCTCTTTCGACTATGCATGGGTACCACCTCTGAATCCCTTGAAACAGTTTTGAATTGCTTTTCTAGAAACACCCATCTTTTTGTCTATGGCACGTTGAGGCCATCTTTTTTTGATAGATACGAGAAATCTGTGATCCTTGATGTTTCTTGACCACACTGTTGTTGCTCCTCTTAGTTATGTTTACCTATCAAAAATAAGTGGAACCGAAAGAGAGAAAACACGAGAAACTAATTGATCAATTTCAACAGATTACTAATACTTGTTCTTTATGATCTTTGCAATTTTTAGCCATTTTTATGTCTGAGTAACTCCAGACAAAATTCAAAATATATTACAAAGAATATCATCCAAACCTTGGAATTAAAACGTAACCTTCAGAGATTACCTTCCACTCAGTTTCATTCCCATTCTCACCCGCGGTCCGAAAATGGGAATGCTCAAAGTGAGAACTCAAAAATTCAGAAAAAGTTTTCTTGATTTGGGAAAAAGTAAAAGAAGATGGTACCCATTTCCGAGCTGAAGGGGTATTTTCTAAGAAAAATCTAACTTAAAGCGAGATATCCTAGAGCAAAAATGGCAATAGATCGATTTTGAAAATTTCCTCCTTTAGCATTCTCAATCGTGAATTCTTAGATGGAGATTAAAATGGGAATGACAGTGAGTGAGGAGAGATCATCTTCACATCCTTCAGATGGCGAGAAAATTACATTTTTTATACTTTTTTCACTGTAAAAGCCTCACTTCAGAATAGGAATAGAATCATTCACGTACATTACAGTATTGTGCGCTCAATGTTAAGAAGCTGCGTTGAAACTAGATACACGTTTATCAGATAGCTACGTGTTGCAGCTTACTGAGGATATAAATTGTTTTAAAGTATACACCAAAATTTATGAAATGAGATAAAACATGATTCATTGGTATGACTATTCCAAAATTTCAAATTTGTAGGGATGGCTCCAGACTCTTGAACATGTCATGTATATATATATATATATATATATATATATATATATATATTCTTCATAAATAAAATAAAAAATATCTGCTTTAATGCCCTTTCAAAACATGAAATGATCAAAAGTCGAAACTGAACAAATTTTACGTTCATATTTTGCGATAGCAAAATGCAACATGCAGATAATTTTCTGTCTTCAGACGTCGCTAATCGGCTCTAAAGCTCTGCAAGAGGAGTTTAATTAGCCGCGAACCGGAGAAACAGGGAATAGAGAGGGAGACAGGGAAGTGAGACAAGGAAGAGAGAGACGCGGAAACAGGGTTGTATAAAGTCTCGCGTGTAGTGTAATAAATACGGGGTGTGTTCAAAAAGTTCCCGGACTGATACCACAAAAACTTTCTGGTAACACTTACGATTTAATTGATGTTGTCCCCTTCAAAGTAGTTTCCTTGTGCAACTATACATCGCTCCCAACGGCGTTTTCACTTTTTAAAGCATTCGTGGTAGGCCGTATTCCTGACCGCCTTCAATTCGTTTGTTGCATTTTGAATAATTTCTTCCACACTTTGAAATCTTCGACCTTTCACTGCAAATTTAAGTTTGGGGAAAAGAAGAAAGTCTGCCGGGGACAGATCTGGAGAATACGAGGGCTGGGGAACGACTACGACGTTGTGCTTCGCCAGGTACTGCTTGCTGAATTAACAACACTCTGTGTGGGGGCGCATTGTCATGGTGCAACATCCACGTTCCTGCGTTCCAACTTTCAGGCCGTTTTCTCCTTACTGCGTCTCGCACGCGCTTCAGTATTTCCAAATAAGACTGTTGGTTAATTGTTTGACCTCTAGGGACAAATTCGCAATGAACGAGTCCATAGTAATCGAAAAAAACGACCAGTATTGTCTTCACATTCGATCGGACTTGCGCTTTTTTTTTCGGTCTCGTGGACGTCGCGCACTTCCATGGCGATGACTGCTGTTTTGTTTCAGCGTCATACCCGTACACCCACGTCTCGTCACCCGTAAAGATGTCTCAGAAAATTTTCATCAAGATTGGCACGTTGAAGGAAGTCTTGAGACACAACAACACGTTGCTCTTTCTGCTCGGCAGTCAAGAGTCGTGGCACAAATTTGGCTGACACACGACACATCCCCAAATTCTCTTTGAGTATCGTGTGGCATGATCCTATCGAAATGTTCATTTCGTCTGCGACTTCCTGACTGTCAGTCTACGGTTCCCTTGAATCATTTCACGAACACAAGCAACAGTGTCATCAGTTCTTGAAGTGGAAGGTCGTCCCACCCTTGCATCGTCCTCTGTCGACGTTCGGCCTTCCTTAAAGCGCTTGTGCCACTCAAAAGTGGTTGTCCGACTTAAGGCGTCATTGCCAAATGATGTGTTCAGCATAGCATGGGTTTCAGAAGCAGTCTTGCCTAGCTTAACGCAAACTTTTTTTGCACACACACGTTGTTCTTCAAAAGTAGCCAAAATTCAAATGCACAAAATACGACAAACACAAAATGACTTCACAAACAGTAAATATCGAGAGAAAAAAAATACGATATCAACAAACGGTAACTGTGTTTGGACACAGACTGAGTCACACTACAATATGCATCACATGACGCGCATGCTTTTTGAACAGACCTCGTAGAAGCTGAGATATTCTTTTATTTATACATTGAAATATATAAAGAAAGGAAGAGGGATATAAACGAAAGAAAAAACCGGAGGGATAGAATTAAATAACAAAAAAAGGACAACAATTATGACTGAACTGTCTGTTCATAACACAAAAAGTTAAAGAAGAAAATAACTAAAATGTGTTTTGGCAAAGTTTCAAGCATTTTCCTCTTCTCTAAATTAATTCCATTGAAAAAACATTCAACAAATTTTGCGCTTTAATGAAAAATAAACCGAGATGAATGAGAATATTTATAAACGAAGCTGAAGACGAGTTAAATGTAATGTTTGGAGTAAACAAGATGAAATTTTACATTCATATCAAATTTGGATGTAAAATGGCGAACGAATAGAAGGTTGAATCGCTCATTACGCAAGACCATTTGCCTTGTTTGTTATATTCTAGTTTTAAAATGTAATTTAGAAATGTAAATATATAATAATGACATATTATATATATATAATATATATATATATATATATATATATATATATATATATATATATATATACATACACACACACACACAGGGGTTTGGCAGAATAATGGAAACACTCGCATTTTCGGTGCTGTATTTTCTGATATCATTAATGGCGTTATGTACTTTATTAAATTAATATGTAACTGCATAATATAATATTGAGAACATCTATTTTAATATGTTCTTATTGGATTTTTATGTTCTTTTAAAATAAATAAAAATATAGCCCTTGGAAAGATGAACAAATGTTGGACAAAAATCTTCTGCACCTAGCTTGTCGTCATCATATCCATGAGATTATAGTTGGAAATGTATCTGGCGTCCTTTTTGGTCCCTCATCAGGACCTGATATTGCTTTATTTAAGCGATTACAGCTAGAATGGAGTAACATTGATAAGAGTAAGCTTGAACCAGTGATTGGTGATAAAAAAGTGACCTTAGACATATCTGAATGGAAGGAAATAATTGAATTCTGTAAAACTAACCTAGAAGAACGTCAACGAAGAGATGATTACCGAAAAACCTTAGAATTAACGTTGTTGTTTCTGGGAGAAGTACCCCCACGAGGAAGAAGACTGATGCAACCAGGTGCTCTACATCGTGCACGTTGGCTAGCAAACGTAATTTATTCTATAAACATTTATCTCCTCCGTTCACAAGTTCGTCTGACATCAAGAGAAATATCATCTTGAAGAAGATTCAATTTATTCACTACAAAGATTTATGTAAAAGCATGGTTCCAATGCCCCCAAGCAACTTCAGCTCCTGGCAATGACCTTGAGTTCCTTCGGCATTTAAAAACTTACCCAGACACTGTCGTCTCCAAATCTGCAGGCAAGGCATTCGGTAATCATTTGTGGTATTTAAGTGAACGTCTGATTGGTATCTCTTTCTTTGATGATGGTGTACCTTTAGAAATGAAGAGATTAATGGTCGCAGCTCTAAAAAATGAAGGAGATAAATGCCCTCCAAATAGAATTTGTCGAACGATTGCTGAAGGAAAAGATCTATCATTATTTGTCACAGCAAACTCTCGACAACTGTTCTCACTTTTAGGGTTGGAAGATGACTTTCTAACAACTGTAGATTCAGCTCAATGGGAACAGATTCCAGATTATCAAAACGCTTCCACGTTTCTTAAAAGCATGAAGGTTGTCAATGATATAGCAGAAAGGGGAGTAGCATTGATAAAGGACTTTAACGCCTTTGTAACGAGAAATGAGGAACAGACACAGTTTCTGCTTCAGGTCGTTGAGGAACATCGTAAAACATTCCCAGATGCGAGAAAGAAAACATTAGTTAAAGGTCTCCAAAGTTTATCCAAGCGACAGTGAGTTGTTAGCACCAACGAAACCCCCTCCATTGAGAGGATAATATTCGCCCTTATGGGTGAGGGGACCTGGAGCTGAACTAAAAAAAAAGAGTGTAAGCTAAAATCTTCTGGACTCTTGCGGCACCTCTAAAACATTTCCGATTTGTATACAAATTGGTATTCTGAGTTTTTTATGGAATAAGAACAATATTATGGGTTCCGAACTTAACTTTTATAAGATTATGTTTATACAACCACCCTAATATACAGTTAGGTAGACCAGCCATGAGTGGATCCTAGGGTCTTTGTTGGTCTGAAACATTATAACATATAATATATATATATATATATATATATTATATATATATATATATATATATATATATATATATATATATATAGTAGACAAAGTTAAAAGTTCAAAGAGATATTAAGAAAATGTGAGAAATAAAATATAGCACTGCAAAACTAATTAATACTAAGAACAGTTGGGAGAACGTTTCGAACGTTAAGTAGACTCCTCATCGAGTCCGTACATTGTTTGCTGTACTACACGTAGCTGATGAGGAGCCAATTATACCTGGCCAAAAACGTTATTCTTACAGTTTTTAATTTTTAATTTATTTACTTCTCTTTTGTGATTTTTGTCAACTGCTCATTTCTTCGTTCACGTTATAAAGCGTGTAAAAAAAAATTCCTTATCAGTTGTGGAATATTCTTCCGTAATTTTGATAGATAACATCAGTGAAGCAGTTTTTCGTAAGTTCAACCAGGACGATCAACCGATTTAAATCTGTGCAAAAATCTGGGTGCAATTGTTACATAACGAGATGAAGCAACTGCCTTCAATATTCGAAGAAGCCAAGATCGAAATTCGAGATAAACGTTGGTCAGTGCTCAAAGAGGCTATTCAAAGCAAAGAAAGCAAAAGAAAGTTTAGAGCTTCGAATTCGTTTAAATGCGCAATTCGATCTGGTCTCACGAAGCCAGTGATGTAGCGAGACCACCAAGTAGTCCGAGACTGAGACCGAGACCGAGACCTGATCCTGTGAGACCAAGATCGAGACCGAGATCAAAGGTTCGAGATCGAGATCTACCTTCCGAGATCGAGACCCTTAAAATTCGAGACCGAGATCGAGATCGAGACCGAGCTCATGCCCTTTCAATTTGTTTTACACTACTATGGAAATTAAACTATGTTAAGTATATGGGAGTATAATCGTTTTTATCACGCCACAGAGGTTGACACGCCGTTTGGCAACACTAAGTGGCCTTATAATATCTACTTATATTATATAATATACAGGGCGTCCCAAAAAAATGTATACACACTTTAAATACTTATAAAGGCAGTGTTTATTAAAATACATTTCATTTTCAAAATGTAATAGAATCTACAGACATTATTTAATTGTTGTCAAACGCCTGTTTTCAAACTGACGTCCGTCTGGTCCAGGCACTGCTGATAACGCGAAGCAATGGAATCGCAAACATCACGAAACATTTCGTTTGGTATTTGTGTGCATTCTCGTTCAATGGCTGCTCTCAATTCAGCGATGTTGCAGGTTTTATAGCGTAGACTTTGTCTTTTAAGTATCCCCATAAAAAAGTCTAGTGGTGTGAGGTCTGGTGAACGCGGAGGGTATTCTACGAAACCCCTTCGTCCAATCCACATCCACATCGTGACAAGTACCACTCGCAATACTCCACTCTTCGGTCCGGATCATCATCTTCATTAATAGCATGGACTAATCTTGGAATGTAACTTTTCCATTGACAGCGCTTCAAAATGCGTTGGACAGACGATTCTGAAATTCCTACCTCACGACTCGCTTGCCGCACAGATTTCTTGGACTTGGTGATACGTTTCCAGTACTCTTTCTGCTTTGTGGGGCTTGTCGATGTCCGGGTCTTCCGGAACGCTTCTTGTGGACATTCTGAACAGTTCCATCGGCTTCAAACTTATCTCTAATTCGAGTGATGGTAAGTCGCGTTGGTGGATCTGTTTGAAACTCCCTCCTAACTGTCTTTGCACTTCAACTGCGTTTTCACACTTCCAGTAGCATTTTAGAATGAATTTCCTTTGTTCAAAGCTTAGTCTGACTGCCATTATTAATTCTAATGGGTTTAACTTGGAAAGAAAGAAACATCAATTGAGCTATCAGCTGTTAAAGTGTGTATACATTTTTTTGGGACGCCCTGTATATAATTCTCTATTTGTGTTTCCATTTTCAATAAAATTAATCTGACGGGGACGGGGGCGGGGGCAAATTTTTTTGTAGCGCTAACCTAAAAGAATCCAGACCCCCCCCCCCCCGCCCCCCCCCCCCCCCCCCCCCCCCCCCCCACCCCCCCCCCCCCCCCCCCCCCCCCCCCCCCCCCCCCCCCCCCCCCCCCCCCCCCCCCCCCCCCCCCCCCCCCCCCCCCCCCCCCCCCCCCCCCCCCCCCCCCCCCCCCCCCCCCCCCCCCCCGCAAGACAAACGTGGCAACTCAAAACAGGGTGACTGATTAGTGAATACCTAGAGTCCCTTACTTTTACAAACTTTCATAAACATTCTGAATTGTGTCTGTTCAACCAAGCCACCATCATGAGTATGCCAATAACATGTATTTTTCATTACGGTCTCGAGAGGTCTCGAAAGGTCTCGGGGAGAAAAACCGAGACCGCGTCTGTCGAGACCGAGATCTAAATAGCGGAGACCGAGATCGAGATCGAGATCTGCAAATTGGGTCTCGAGATCGGTCTCGAGACCGAGACCGATCTCCAGACCTACATCACTGCACGAAGCACAAACAAGAAAGAACGGAGATCTGTCATGGGACTCTCTCTCCGAATAAAATTCAATAGAAAGTTGTCGAGGCGTCCGAAAAGACAAATAAAATTCCAAATTTCATCGCTTGAAGTTTCCATTTCAAATTTTAGGGCGCCATTTCGCCTCAGTATAATTCATTCATCGGTCCCCATCTTCGGTAAGTGGCCCAATATCGGCACCATTTCCTATACGCAATGGCACCTAACGGATGAAAAGAGTGCCACGGATGACGACTGAATTAATCTTGAAATTTAAGAAAGTCTCATGACGGTGGATTAAAGGGAATAAATTTATTCCAGTCGAAGCGAGTCAATTTTGGGCTTTAAAATTTCAAATTTAATAACAGTATCGGTATTGCGGGTCTTTTTGCGGGAAATGATCGTGCGGGACGAGGGGGGAACGAGGGAAGGCGTGGGAGGGGGGACAAGGGAAGCCGGGGGAAGGGGGACGGAAGTCGTACGTTCGGGTGTAAATATTCTCATAATAAGCAAGCGCCTCACG
Organism: Bathynomus jamesi; assembly: GCA_023014485.1. NCBI lineage: Eukaryota > Metazoa > Arthropoda > Malacostraca > Isopoda > Cirolanidae > Bathynomus > Bathynomus jamesi. The sequence continues at coordinate 575,784 of JAJOZX010001195.1, read as the reverse complement.
ACGATCTTCTTTAATATAAAGTGTTTCAGTAATCTCATTTTGAAGATAGATTGATAGCGAGACTATTTCATTGCTTTTAAGAGCGAGTTCGTGTACCCATTTGAATACATTCACTATAAACAGTATACACAAAATGGCGGTTAAAAATGATTTCCTTTGAAAATTATATATTGTACACAGTTATGCAAAAAGGTAAGTGAACCTATCCATTGCAATCGATTTGTATGGCTGTGGCTAGAAAATATGTTCTGTATTTAATATGACAAACCTTTTACATATCTGGCAATACTCTCCTCCCGTTCCAAAATAGTTTACGCATGTATAAATAATCGCACGTAGAAACCTTAGTGCGCTCAACTGTGAAAAGGAGGCCGCAGAAAATAATTGACCCATTTATGCATCGTCATAAATTTGTTTCTCGAATGAAGATGCTTTGCTTACATATTTCCTTCCGTATAAGGCAGTGCTTCTCAACCTTTTCCGGTATCATTCACTCTAAATATTTTTATTCATAATTCATTCACCCCACTTTGAATGCAGTGGAAAAGTAAAGTTTCTAATTCACAGTGTGCTTTATTTATTATGACTTGAATTATAAGTATCACATTATAATTACATAATTACAGCTAGAGTAAATAATGCCTAAAATCTAAATTCATATATGACACAACTGTATGCACATTCTTCTTTGCCAATTACAGCTGTACAGCTAGTGACTTTCCTGCTCTTGAATTTGGTTGGCAATTGCACCATAGTCAGGAGTGATGGAGGTTTCAAGAGCTCCCCGCATCAGAGGATCAACATCAAGGACAGCATTCCGCTTCTTAGATTTGATCTCCACCAGTGATGAGAATCCTTGTTCTGATAGATATGTAGTGGCCATGCGAACAAGAATGAACAAGGCTTCCTCCGAGAGGGATCGGTACTCAGGAAAATTTAGTAAAGATACTCAGAAGTTTCCATAGTATTTGAAGGTTGAGAAGGAAGCTTTCTGTCCAAAATCTGTGTGCAAGTCCAGAAGTGACTCCATGTTGTTTCCCAGCTGAACAGTTTTCATATGCTCCGACACAAATGGATTCACTAGCCACATCTTTCCCTTCAGTGATGCAGTCTCATCTACTGAGAAATATTCTTCCAGGCTCTCCTTCAAGAGCTCGAGATGAAAGAGAACGAGATCTTTCACCCTTTCTTCCAAATTAGGAGCCTTATCTTCCCACTGACTGTGCTTCATGAAGTCGTCGAGCTGAACAAAGTGAGAAAAGTCCTTCTCTTGGGAATGTTTTTTCCAAAGATTAAGTTTTAATTTGAAACCCTCGACTTTACTGATGACATCAAATATGTCTCCTCCTTTTCCTTGGATGGACAGATTCAGCTTGTTGAGGTACTCAAAAACTGAAGCCATGTAATGCAGTCTTGCCAGCCAGTAGAGATCCTGTAATTTCGATGCCTTCTCCTTGTCCTCTTTAAAGAATTCAGTCAATTCTTCTTTCAGGCTCAGGATCCGAGAGAGCACTTTTCCTCTTGAAAGCCATCGGACTTCAGCATGGAAAATAAGTTGCATATATTCTGCACTCATGTCCTTACAGAGTTCAGAAAACAGGCGTGATTTTTTGGTATTTGCCCGTACAGCATTTACGTTTCCAACAACATCCTCAAGAACTTTTTCCAGATAATTTTTCTCAGCCTGTTTTGCTTTCGGTACAGACACAGATAGCCTCTTCGAAGCCAATACTTGTCTGTGAATGAAACAGTGGGTTGAAACACAGTTGGGTGATACGTTCTTGATTCGAGTGATTGCTCCCTGCAAAGATCCAAGCATTGCGGCAGCTCCATCAGTAGTCACAGCGACACATTTGGTCCAGTCCAGGTCTGCCTCTTGTATGAATTCATCCAGCTTTGTAAATATTGCACATCCAGTGGTGTGAACGCCTACTGGCAAGCAGAAAAGATAGTGCTCTGATATCTCCTTTGCTTGCACATCATGGAATCTGCAGTACGCAATCAGTTGAGCCTCATTTCTGATGTCAGTTGTCTCATCAAATTGAAGTCCAAAGCAATCTGCTTCTCTAGGCTTGCCAAGTAACTGACTTTTCAAGTTTTCCGCAACTGATGTACATCTTCTCTTCATCGTACAATTGGATAGGGAAATTCTCTTCACTTTTTCCACTGCTTTCTTTCCACCATGAATATACTCAGCAGCAACTTCCAGACATGGCAAAATCACATTCTCTGCTTCGACAAATGGTTGCTTTTTCTGTAACAGAATATGAGCTATCTTGATGGAAGTCATTAATAAAGGCTCTCTTCCCGTTCCGGATAAACCACTGCTTTCTCCAGTGAGTTCTGTTGTTTCAAGTGGGCAGCTAGTGTTGCTTCAAAAAACTTGACTGATTTGTTCTTATGCTGAAGATGTTTAGTGCTTAAGTGAGACAACTACTTCGAAGGAGCAAGACAGGCATTGCTGTATCTCACAGGGAAAAACATGCACTGCCCAGAAGGGTAGGGATTCAGACCTTCACTTTTGGGTAAAAAAAAAAACATACTTCAAGTACTCCTCCTTCCATTTCCAGTACTTTGGTTTCACACCAGACGTTGACGGTGTTTGCTTCCGTTTCGCTCGCATAATTTCGTTACCCTCTGCATTGTCCTCCAGGTTGACATCTTCCGTGAGCATCCCGTCATCATTCAAGGTTTCTGCAACCTCAGTTTCTTCTCTGGTACACGTTCTCTGGTACATAGACATTGCCCAAATCATCAATCTGCAAAACAAATGAGCTAAAGTCAGTTAATTGGTAAAATAATACAAAATAAAAATATATACATAATAACATCATGACATACATGCATGCAAAATAAATTAAAATTGGAACAGAATGTCTGAGGGGAAATAATTAACAATACTGTATATAAAATATATAATATATAATTATATGCAGCAAGCCAAACTGAAAAAGAAAGATATAATAACTATTACAATCTTAGGACTATTAAACTATTTCCCGAAATAGATAAATCATCCTCAGGTGTTCAAGAACCATATCTTTTCAACTATTTATCAGACAAACTTCCAGAAAAAAAGCCTTTAATTACTGATCCAATCAAATTTGATAAGTTGGAAATGTTCTAATGAATAAATATTAATATACTTGCATTCATAACTACACAATATTCGTTCCCCTTACCATTCACCCCACCATTTTCATTCATCTTGCCATTCACCCCACCATTCTCATTCACCCTGACTCTGATTTCATTCATTCACCCTAAGGTGAACCATTCATCAGGTTGAGAAGCACTGGTATAAGGTAACATTCCTTGTATGAACGTAGTGATATTATTTTAATGTGATTGATCGGCTTTATAATTAGTTTCCTTCGCATTTCAGGCATCATTTTAGTGTAGATAACGTAAAAGACATCGGGTATCATGCCTAGATTGAAGCAGCTCTCGAATGACCTACGGAGGGCCATCGTCAATGCTCATACATCTAGGGAGGGGTAGAAGAAGATATCAGCGAAATATGGAATCTATGTCACCATGTGTCAACTGTTCATTAAATTATTTACAAATAGTGGGCCAAACTGGGCCATAAAGACGATGATAACCTTGCCAAAGAGCGGCCGACCACCAAAGATTTCACTCGGGAAAGAATACTGGTCGTTATTGAGATTTGCCAGCATTTTTAAATTGATCAAAATATTTTTCTTTCAATCCTCAAAAAACCGGGAAAGAATTTCGTTACACCGATTATTATTTTTTAGAAGGGGGTGCGTGTGTTGTGTATCACGAATAATTAGTGACTTGCTGCGGAGATTCGTGACAAAGCTTTATTGACAAAATTCAGCACAAAATTAAATGCAATTTATACCAGAAATGTTCTCTGAAAAAGCAGTGGTTATAAAATTGTTATAATACGTCTTGACATACATACGTACTAACATGTACTTATTATGAAATAATCGCTCCCCACTAGGGTTCGAACCCACCAACTTTGAGTAAAAGGGGAGAGCACCAGCCACTACACTACGTCGGGATAAAAGTTAACATAATATACAACAGGTTGTATTAACTTTTATCCTGTCGGAGTGTAGTGGGTAGCGGTTTTACCTTCTACTCAAAAGGTGGTGGGTTCGAACCCTGGAGGGGTGATTTTTTCATTATATATAGAAAAAGAATGATGAAACTCAGTGTTTCATCTTTAGTGACTTATATGTAATACTGAGTAATATTAAGTTTGAAAGCTGACTTATCACCTTTTGAATTCAGTTCCATTTTACATATTTTACATATGTATATAAAACGACTCTAAAAGTCCTTAAATGTGTTACTGTGTGAAAAGAAAAACAACACATTTAAAGAGTTTAGAGTTGACACACACACACACACACACACTATATATATATATATATACACACACACACATATATACTGGGTGGCGCAAAACTCGCGCATCATAGGAATTTTCAGTGTTGACTATAATATATTATTTTTTCTTTTAGGTCGGGGATGGCTGCGAAATTAACAATAGACGAGAGGGTGAGCTTGGTTTTAATGTATGGAATACCAGGTACAACAAATCGATGAAATGGTACAGAATTTAACTCAATCCACACGTTGGTTCAGTATCATTACAATGGAAAGGAGTAAAGACGTTCGCTTCAAGCAACGTGCCATAATTGAATTTTTGACCGCGGAAAGTGTTGCTCTCATAGACATTCATCAGCGAATGCAAGCTGTGTACGGCAAACAGTATGTTGATGTGAGTACCGTTCAAAGTTGGGCGAGGCAGTGTAAAGAAGGAGAAGCAGGGCAAGAAGATTTGCGAGACAAACCGCGAAGTGGAAGGCCTGCAACAACAACCGACGAGTCTCATCGGAACTACGTTGACGAACTGATTCGTGAAAATCGTCGCATTAAACAAAATGAAATTGCTGCAATGCTCGATATCTCCAAAGAGCGAGTGGGACACATTATCAGTATTCTCGGTTACCGAAAGGTCTGCGCCAGATGGGTGGCTCGCATGCTCACTGCCGAGATGAAAACTGAGAGACTACGCATTTGCCAAGAAAATCTGCAGCGCTTAGAAAATGAAGATCAATTTCTGCACAGCACTGTGACAGTAGACGAGACGTGGGTCCACCATTATGACCCTGAAAATAAACGGCAATCCATGAAATATCGAAACAAAAATTTACGGCAACCAAAAAAATTCAAAGTTCAAAAATTGGCTGGAAAAGTGATGAGGACTGTTTTTGGGATATCAGTGGTGCTGTTCTCGAAGACTTTACGGAAAGAGGGACAGCAATCAACTTCGCACGTTATGTTGAAACTCTGAAGAAGTTGTAAAAAACGGATCAGGAAGGTTCGCACCCACAAAAACGCAGTCATCGTTTACCATGACAACGCACGGCCTCACACCAGTGTTCAAACGCGAGAAGCAATTGAGGATCTGCAATTCACCGTCTTGCCGCATCCACCATATAGCCCCGATTTAGCACCATGCAATTTTCATCTCTTTCCTAAACTTAAAGAACATCTCCGTGGAAATCGCTACAGTCTGACGAAGTTAAGGCCGCTGTGAAATTTTGGTTTCGTAGTCAAAGCTCCGAATTTTACCGGGATGGATTTCAAAAACTCATTTATCGTTGGCGTAAATGTATCGAGGTAAAGGGTGATTTTATAGAAAAGTAAATGCATCGTTTTGAAGAATAAACTCTAAGGTACATATCTACTTTTGTTTCGATAAAATCCTTCAACCCATTTAAAATTTATTTGAATGGAGGCATTACTTTTCAGCCCACCCTCGTAATATATATATATATATATACACACACACATACACACAGTAGTTACCCCCCTCATAACACGGTAGTGGTATTCCTGAAAAGTACCGTGTTAAACGAAATCTTGTTAAACGGTGTGAGGGACTGAAAGTAGTTCCGATATTCGCGTTATAACGAAACCGTGTTGTCCGAAATCGTGTTCAGTGGGGAGTTACTGTATATATATAACCTTCAGCGGGCACTAACGAGATGACTGAGCAGATATCAAACAAATAAAGAATTATTGGCTGAGCACATCTTTGTGTATATCGTACTCGTGCGGTTATCCGTGACTCACTTAAACGTGAATCGTTAACCGTGTTTTGCTGTGTCAATTGTGCACCTATTCTTGATCATGACATCGAGTTAACCGTGATTTTGCGCGGTGTTTAAAGCCACGACTTACCTTCCGTAAGCTCACCACAACGCGCCTCAGTTAGTGTCTCTCCTCGCTACCAAAGACAGTATTATCAGCATCATTAGCAGAGAGAGGGGTTAGAATCTTCGGGAGCAGGATGATCTTAACGTCTTGGGGTGACTACAGACTACTGAACTGTATATTATACTGTAAAAAAATAATACTGTGTATGTGGCGCGTAGTGGAATTCCAGTCAGTGGTGGCGGACAGCGGCTGCTGCACCACCCACCCACAGGCAGAGTATACCGAGTTAACCGTGAAATTGGGTTATCCGTGATTACGGACAACCCTCAGTCACGGGTAACTGAATGAGTACTAAACTAAAGAGAGATTCTTTCCGCCACAGTCAAAACAATGATTCCGCGGAAAAAAAAATCATCCTTGTTAATTAATTGGAGGAAATAGATTCACTCGCTGTTGCCTTGAAGCGGAACTGTAAAGGTCTCAAATTCTCAAATGTGAAATAATAAATTACTTAACAAAATGTAATCGTTCTTTTTATCCGTTTCAAAAAAAAAAAAATATATATATATATATATATATATATATATTATAGACAACTACAATAAATTTAAATTGAATTTATACAGAGATTGAAGTAAAACGTGCAGCACATAGAAGGTTTCGATCTCGTGTCGCGTAGGCCACGTTCCAAGTACGGCCTCTTACCACCACACCAACCACGAAAACAAAAAAATGCTCTTTCAGGTGTGGCTTTTGAGCGAAATTCAAACTCTGGGACGAAATCTTGTCTGTGTTGCACACTGTACTACAGTTATATATACACACACACACACCGAGGGCTACTCAATATATTTTGCCCCACCTTTTTTTTTTCTTTCAAAGTTTCCTTGTAAGTTCCAGAAATTTTGTACACAAGTAGTAGTTACATACCTTTTTTACAAGTTTTTATTTTTCCACATAGTCTCCATCCTTTTCTACGGGTTTCCTCCGTCCCGAAACAAAGGCCTTTATTCCTTGCTGGTAAAAGTCCGCTGGCTTCCGCTGGAGCCACCTCTTAACCTCATCAACAACCTCATCGTCACTCTGAAACTTTCTTCCACGAATAGCATCCTCATTGGCGCAAACAAATGGAAGTCTGAAGGTACCAGATCCGGGCTGTATGGAGGGTGGGGCAACACAGTGAAGCGCATTTTTGTGATGACCTCTCTTGTTTGCAAACTGTTGTGTGGTCTTGCATTATCGTGCAAAAGAAGGACGTCTTCCAGTTTTCTCTCCGGTCGAACTCGCTTCATACGTCTCTGGAGTCTCTGTAGGGTAGCAATATATGCCTCTGAGTTGATTGTTTGTCCTTTCTTCATAATGTCCACCAGAATCACCCCTCTCATGTCCCAGGAGATGATGCCATAACCTTTCCTGCAGAGGGAGCCATTTTGAACTTTTTCTTGCATGGGGAGTCTGCGTGATGCCACTCCATGGATTGGCGTTTTGTTTCAGATTCAAAGTGGTGTACCCAAGTCTCATCCCCAGTCACAATTCGTGAAAGGAAGTCATCCCCTTTTGTCTCGTATCGAACCAACGACTTAGAAGCATTTCTTTTCTTTGGGCTTTGTGATCTTCAGTCAGTTGGCGAGGAACAAACCGTGAACACGCTTTTGAGTATCCCAGTTGCTGAATCATCGTATTCACACTTCCTTCACTAATTCCTAGCTCCAATGATAGCTCCTTGCATGTGACGCGCCGATTTGATCGAATGATGATGCTGTTAGCACGTTGCACAGTGTGAGATGTCACAGCCGATGCCGAGCGACCGTTGCGTGGCTCATCATTGAGGCTGGCTCTCCCTCTCTCCGATGATCTTACACGTTTAGACCAGCGTCCAACTGTGTTTCGATCAACAACAGCATCTCCGTAAATGTTTTGTAGACGTTTATGAATATTTTCAACTGTTTCCTTCTCTGCGGTTAAGAACTCGATAACAGCTCTCTGTTTACGACGCACATCACTGTGAGACGCCATTTTCGAAAGTGCGTTAACCATCGGTTTTATACAAAGGCGTTTAAAAGCGGTTCTATACAAGGGGGAGAGGTTCAAACCGGAAAAATCCGGTTATGTGAAGCGCAGAAAGTTCAAACTTACGGCCCAAAAGACATTTCAGCCCCATGACCTATTATTTAGCTAAGAAAAAAGTGTGGGGCAAAATATAGAGTGCCCTAGTGTGTGTATATATATATATATATATATATATATATATATACACACACACACACACACACACACACACACACGGGGTGGCCCAAAAGTCTGGACACATAGGGGAAATTATTATATTAATATTGTCTGTTTTCTCTATTCCAGGGGGGAGATGTGGATGGGAAATTAACGAAAGATGAGCGAGTGAAGTTGGCCTTCATGTACGCAAGAGAAGAAAACACGTACCGAGGTGTCGCAGATGAATATAATTAGTAAAGACAAGGGAAATAAAACATTGTTTTGAGCGATTTAAAGCCACCGGGAGTGATCTTGACCGATCACGTACTAGTCGGCCAAGAACCTTCACGGATGATGTGACTGTGATACTGGTTCTGGGTAATTTGTTCAACATCCAGACGAAGACAACCTGAAGGTTATCCAGAGAGACAGGCGTGTCGAGGACGTTATGTCAGCGAATTCTGAAGGCAAATCAATTCCATCTTTACAAGATGCTGACATGAGAACTGCATGGCGACGATACAGACCGCTGTCTAGAGTTCTGTGAGTGAGTGACAAGCCAACATAACATTACCCATCATATCATGTTTACTGATGAGGCAATTTTTGTCCTAGTGGGCGCATTAATCGATATAACGTTTGTTACTGTCGCATGTAAACCCTTACTGGACCGACGACACTGATGCTCAAAATGCTCCACGTGTTATGGTATGGGCAGCGTGTTAGGTGATACCTTAATAGGGCCTGTTTTCATGGAAGACCAGTGCATAGGCGCAACCTACCTTCAGATACTTCAAACAGTCGTTGAGCCTTTCATTAGCAACCTTACATCGAATCAATGAAAGGGGCTCTTCTTTCAACAGGACGACGCTCTACCACATTTCGCACTCAGAATTCATTATTACTCAAATGAATTATTTGTGCAGCGCTGGATTGGACGACGAGGTCCTGTTGTATGGCATCCTAGGTCAATAGGTCCTGTTATGTTGAAACGTGTGAGGATGTCACTCAGAAGAAGAATTGAGAACTGTATCGAGGCTAATGGGTCTCAGTTTGAACATTTATTATGAATAAACCAACATAATGCGTGAAACAGCTTATTTCCCTCGTGTGTCCTATTTTTGGGTCACCCTGTATATATATAGCGCCTTGGCAAAATAAAATAAGCACTCCTAACGCAACGGAATGGACACGTGGCACCGTCTTTTGAAATAAGATATCCTCCAGGTGAAGTTTCCATTCCGAAACAAAGGCAGGAAGTTCTCATTGAGACGGATATGTAATCTTGTAAATTAAGATGTCCCTCTATGAACACGGTCAGATTTTTCAGAGTGCCAAGTGGCACTCTTTTGTCTTCTCAGATGAATCAATATTCCAGCAGTTTGGTTCAGGAGAACGAATCTGGATATGGAGAATCTGTGGCGATATGTTCAATCCTAAATTGGTGCAACCCAATGTGAAATTCGGTGATTATGTTATGCTGTTAGGGTGTGGGCATATAAATAAAAAATACATACATACATACACACATACATACATACATACATACATACATATTATTACATATATATATTATATACGTATATCATCAATCAAAAATACTTGGCACCGTTGGGGGCAAGAAGTTTCAAGAGAAGCATTAATGTTATAAAATATGAGAAGCAATAATTTATTGAAAATATAATAACATTTTAATATTTGGCACATATTTCATTCGCTTTATTACTTTTTTAACCCTTCGAAGATTATTGTCTACAAACCATTTACAAACGTCACTGGCGATCATGTCCCAATCCTTACTTATTGTCACAACCATGCGATCTACCATTTTCAGGTTCGGACTGTATCCGTATTTATACCATTAGAAGTTCGCTCAAAGAAGCGAATGGCCCTTATATTGTCATTTTCCCCTTTCGAAGTATAACCAAGATAAATAACCATTTGGATTGTTTTAGATTTTTACCAGAATTATTCCCATTTTCTTCACAATTTCCCAATTGTCATGGAGATGATGGTAATTAATCTCAACCCCATTCACTCACTTATAAATTTCATAAGATTATGTATGCGCATTAAATGTGGCATGATTTATAAATCCTTGTTTGTACTTCCTTATTCATTTGCCTATTTTATCCCCAAATGCACGTAATTTAATAAGTATTATTGTATATAACTGTATATTTTTACTTACTAGTTTTACTCACTCTTGTATCAGGGCCCTAAACCCTTCCTTACCGTTTCTAATTTTTCTTTTTATTTCTCTCTATAATAATAATAATAATAATAATAATCCGAAATAAGTAACTATCAAACGTATTAATTATGAATTAACGTATATTGCATAATTTGATGGACTATAACATCATAAAGTAAATTAAAATTCCTCTCGCCTTTTTCATACCTTGAATATTAAATCCTCATATTGAGATAATTACAATTCAATGTATGGTAAATTCCCCATAATTTATACTATATAAGTCATTATTTATATGTTGTGTCTTGTCTAACGGTGATACGGTACCGTATAAATGTTGTTTGGCCATGTTCATTATTTATACATTAATGTTCCTTCTTGAATTGATTAATGTTAAATTAACATATTTCTTCTTGCTGTTATCCTTTATTAATTTTAGCAACAACGTAAATTACTCCTTAATTAATCTCTAAATATTCTTGAATTATTTATTCATTTCCAAAGAAAAAAATAGAATACTCTCTCAAATGCGCTCATGACCTTGATAACACCTCTAAGTTATACACCTTTATGAGGAATATCGAGTATCTGTGACGTGATTTTGATTAAAAAGGCACCTCTGTTTGCCACTTTAAAAAATAAAATAAAATAAAAAACCTTATTAAATAGTGAAACGTTAATGCATAGTGAGCAGCGACATGCCAATATATTAGACTATGTTATCAGATGTTACAAAAAAATAGAGTAAATTCATTATGTTTATTGAGTACTGCCACTATATTAATCCTTCATCAAAGACATTTTATCTCTTCGTCTTAATATTTAGTTACTCCCCTCTTAGCCCTAATTACTGCCTCCAATTGAAGTGGCATCGAGTCGACGAGCCTCTTGCATTCTCCTGTAGTTATCGATTGCCAGGTTGTCATCAAACACCTCTTCAGTTCACTAAGTGTTTCTGATTTACGTTTCTGGACCTTCTGCTTAGTAATATTCCAAAGATTTTCTATCGGATTAAGATCGGGAGAATTAGCTGGCTATGGTAGTACTTCAATTTCATGAGCATCAAACCACGCAGATGTTGCACGAGCGGCATGAGATGGAGCCAGGTCATGTTGAAAAATAAATGACTCAAGTCCATACAGCTGTTCTGCAGATTCTAGTATGAAGTATTCTAAGATTTCTTGATAAACGTGACTGTTGACGTGACATTAGGTCGCCACCCAAGAATATATAATCGGAAAATTATTTTTTGTCGGTTTTTCTTTATATTTATTTTCATTTAAGACGAAATAATTGCCAGATTCTACAACAAAGGGAAAATTTAACCTTCAGACTGCACTACCCCGAAATTTACTTATTTATTTCTTTGCATTGTCAATTAAATCATTCTTTGCCGCAGCCTGAAAATTAAATCATTCTTGCCGTCAATTCATCAAGGACCTACGCCCCGATTCACGACTCTTCCAAAGTGCTAAGATATTATTAACCATAGAGCGGAAAGTGGTCCGCACAAAATTTATATTTCATTTCGGTCAGATTTCATTGAGCGCTTTTTCCCCCTTAGAATTTCCCATCACTATCCAATAGACTGGAGAGTGAGGAGGCCAGTCGATAGAGCGCATTTTTTCTTTTGTAATCCAACTCTCGCTCACACGTGATGTAAGGAGGCATTGCGTAATGTCTTGTTTATAACGTCAGGTGTCATCGATTCTGGAGATGATTTGTTGATGGAGGACTTCAAGACCTTTTCTACCATGTCTGTATAGGTTTGAGAGTTCATTCGGCCTTCACATGAAAATAGTTTTCCCTCCAAAATTTTCCAACACCTGATGAGGACATGCATGCATCCTCAGACCATGATGCTGCCTCCTCCAAAGTTGACTGAAGGAACAATACAATTATCATTGTAGGTTTACTCCTCCTCCCAAATCCGTGGGAAATAATACAGAATTACTGGGCATAATATACAGGTAAACAAAACTCGGGGAATAAACTTGGTGATAAAAAAGGTACTCATATCGCCTGTTATGGCTTTGCTTTAATTACTTCAAAGTTACTTTCGTCAGACCAAAGAGTTTAGCCCAATCCTTAAAGGTCCAACTTTTATACGTTTTTGCGACTGAGAGCCAAGACTTCTTTCTTGCTTTACATCCTTTAAATCCTTCTTTATAAAGTCGTCTTCTGACTATACTTGCTGAAACAATTGTTCCCGTTGCGTTCTGTAGGTCAGAACGGAGGTCTAAAGCCGTTTCTTTTCGATCTACGGAATTGGGTTGTAATTAAGGAATGAAGCCAGAATAAAAAATGTATTTATTGGAAGTTGAAGCGTTCACCAGGTGCAAATTATAATAGCATGTCTTTCCTGCCGGTTGTCACCTTTTCCAGACCACTCTGATTCTTATTAGCATGACACGTAATCTCTTTACAAGGTTTTAATGTGGTTTGAGCATCACGTCTTGAATATTTTAGTAGTTTTTAGAGTAACACCATTTTGAGCTCTTTCACGTTCCGTTAATTCTCTTGTTTTTTACCATTTTGTACATTAATTCACCAGTATAAAATCACAGGACTAAAGACCGACACTCAATGAATGAAGAAAATGGATCCAAAAGGTGTTTTTACAAATGCTACTCAACAATAATATGCTTATCTTGAAAACTTATCGTTCATATAAACTTTATTGCGCAAAACATATGAACTTTTTAGATCTAATTATACACAACTACTAAAAAATATGAACCATTAAATTTCATTAAAGGTAGGCCTACCACTTTAATTGAAGCATGTATGACGTATGAAGGTATTTAGGACTCCCTAACACTTACGATATATATATATATATATATATATATATCAGCTATGGATAAGTTTCTAGGAAACCTGAGTTTATACAGGAAAATGAAGACCAAGGCGAGTACATATAATATTTAGTCTAATAGAACGTTTCGAATCTAACTAGATTAATAAAATCATCAGCAAATCTAAAAACGAGAGAATAAATAATTACATAAAAGCAATAAAAACAAATTTAAACGAAGTTATAAAATAAATGTCATAAACGGAGCGAAACTCATCATGTGACGCAGGAGACAAAACAAAATAAAGAAATTAAATTTCACTGCACTGTAAAAGTTAGTTGGTTTACGCAATATTTAATTTTACAGAAACAGCCAAATCATTAAGGGACGGCGGAGTTGTTTAATGTACATAGATTCCAATACTCTTAAATCAATAACGTTAGCGCAGGATGACAAAACAGAAAAATCATTAATATTAAATGGACTATTACATTTAACAGAATGATTAAGTATAGTTGAGAATTCTGGACTGGACAAGGGTCACCAATCCTATGTGAGACACCCTTATGCTTATCAACCCTCTGCTTTAGGCATGTTTGACCTACGTAGCGAGCATTGCAACTCGCACACGAAAACGAATAAACAACAGAGAATCTCAAAGAAACGGAGAGTCTCTCTTTATGGTTAAAATATGTGAAAAGGCTGACTTTATTCAAACTAAGAAAAACAAATTGACAATAAGGAAAAAATTTAGCAAGTAAATTGTTAAACGTACTAACTAATTTAGAAGCTCCCATAAATGGCAACTTATTCAATCTCCCCATCAAATGACAACCAATCGGAAGAGATTCTAAAAGCTCGAATAATTCAACATTTTAAACTAACAATTTTGAAATTAAAAGGAATTCAACTAAAAAAACTGGTACTAGTGGTTCTCTTTCGATAAACCGAAGTAACAAACGAGGACGTATCACGAGTGCCTAAAACGTCCTAAAAATGACGATTTATCATTCGTCTCAGGTTCCATTGTAAATCTAATATTGTGGTGACGAGAGTTCATGTACTGAAGAAACAAAGGAGCATCATCTTTGGGTTTCAACAATAGAAAACAATCATCCACATAACGTTTATAAGCAACAGGACGAAATTGTAAGGGACAGTCATTTAACCAAATCTGTTCATAATGGCATAATAAACTATTAGCGAAAGATGAACCCAGGGGAGAACCCATAGCCACCACGTCTACTTGTTTATACAATTCATCATTAAATTTAAAACCGTATCGTCAACCGCAAGATGTAGCAAGCGTGAAAAATTAGACTCGAAATTATCTCGAAACAAATTATCAGATATAATATTACGAGTCTCATCAACAGGTACATTATTAAAGAGAGATTCTACATCAGAACTAGTCAGGTAATAACCACTATTATGGATAAATTTGATAAAATCGACAAACATAAAAGAATCACGTCAAGTGTATTGATTACGCGTTATGGGATCAATAATAGAGACTAGAAATTTAGCCAAATTAAAACTACGTAGGAGTACCAATGGCAGATAATATTAGGGCGAAGAAGAAGCCCCACTTTGCGTATTTTTAGGAGACCATATAAAATGCCAGTAGTAGCAGTACCAGAAGAATATAATTCATTATAATAATAGTCTACCAATATATTATTAAATTTAAAAAATCTCAAGCAATTAATAACTTTGTCCTATAGCTTAATAATGTGTTTATAAACATCTACTTCTAACTTCTGAAATTTCGAAACATCCAACAAAATATTAATCATCTTATTGAAATAATTAGGCTTATTTAAAAGAGCCACACCCTTACCTTTGTCTGGTTTACAAATAATGATATTGATATCCCACTTAAGATTTTGAACTGTATTTATATCATTAATATTATGTAATTATTTATACTCTCGTTTCTAGATTTGCTGATGACGGATCCAGTGAGATTCGAAACGTCCTATTTAGAGAAATGCTTTATACAATCGCCTTGGTCTTCATCTTCATATATATATATATATATAAGCAAACAACCACAGGGAAAAGGAAACACAAAGTCGAGCGCTTTCGTGATATATTCACATTATCAAGGAGGAACAGAAAATATTTTCTGTTCCTCCTTGATAATGTGAATATATCACGAAAGCGCTCGACTTTGTGTTTCCTTTTCCCTGTGGTTGTTTGCTTATTAATAAGGTCACGTGTTATTTTGTGATTTTAGTGCATATATATAATATATATATATATATAATATATACAGTGTGTCCGTAAAGTCATGGGGGATTTTAAATAGCTATATTATTGCAACGAAACATGATAATGAGATGAAAAAAAGGCAAATTGAAGAACAACTCTAAAAGAATAACTTTATTTAACGTAGTTCGATATGGGCTCCTCTGGTAGCCCTGCAGACATCTAAGCGGTGATGTGTGTCCGTAAAGTCATGGTGGGATTTTAAATAGCTATATTATTGCAACGAAACATGATAATGAGATAAAACAATGCCAAATTTAAGAACAACTCTCAAAGTTGTATCTTGTAGTTAGTCTAGGCTAAGCTTAACCTTTATCTCGTAGTTAGTCTAGGCTGTCCACATGCCTATGTTGAACATGAGCGTAATAGCCCGAAAGTTAATGTGTGGTGTGCTCTAGCACGAGATCGAGTGATTGGCCCATTTTTCTTCGCAGAACCCACTGTGACGTCACACAACTACCTCGCTATGTTGGAACATTTTGCAGTACCCCAATTTATTGACAATAATGTCATCTTTCAGCAAGATGGTGCTCCTCCGCACTATGCCAACATTGTTCGAGAATTCCTTAATGAAAAATTTCCACAGAGATGGATAGGAAGAGGAGGATGGAAGCCATGGCCTCCACGCTCTCCGGACCTGACACCTTTGGACTTTTATTTGTGGGGTTACGTCAAGCAAAGCGTGTACAGTGTACCCATTAGGGATATTCATCACTTGCACGAGCGAATCACGGAAGCTATCGCATCCGTCACTCCTGATGTTCTTGGGCGCGTGTGGCTGGAATTGAATCACCGCCTAGATGTCTGCAGGGCTACCAGAGGAGCCCATATCGAACTACGTTAAATAAAGTTATTCTTTTAGAGTTGTTCTTCAATTGCCTTTTTTTCATCTCATTATCATGTTTCGTTGCAATAATATAGCTATTTAAAATCCCACCATGACTTTACGGACACACTATATATATATATATATATATATAATTATGCGGGTTGCTTCTACAGAGCTTCAATTTAATATTTAGTAGAAATCCAATGACAAGGAGAAATGTAAATGCCATGAAAAGTCTTCTTTATTGCGCAACGTTTCGAGCAATACGCTCATCTTCAGGCTGTTTAATAACAATGTGAAATTAAAATCAATATTGAATGAAAAACAAACAGAAATTTCTATAACCTATTCGTAAAGACAGAGTTTGAAGTAAACAAATTTCGGGAAAATCCTGCAAGTCCGACACATTTCAAGAAAATAACAGTCCAGTTTTGACTTGAGAAACTTTCGTGAAGTCTTCCAAACATGGCGATAAGCCCTGAGGCCATCTTGTCCATACCTTGAATATATATAATTATGCGGGTTGCTTCTACTAAATATTAAATTGAAGCTCTGTAGAAGCAACCCGCATAATTATATTATTCAAGGTATGGACAAGATGGCCTCAGGGCTTATCGCCATGTTTGGAAGACTTCACGAAAGTTTCTCAAGTCAAAACTGGACTGTTTTTTCTTGAAATGTGTCGGACTTGCAGGATTTTCCCGAAATTTGTTTACTTCAAACTCTGTCTTTACGAATAGGTTATAGAAATTTCTGTTTGTTTTTCATTCAATATTGATTTTAATTTCACATTGTTATTAAACAGCCTGAAGATGAGCGTATTGCTCGAAACGTTGCGCAATAAAGAAGACTTTTCATGGCATTTACATTTCTCCTTGTCATTGGATTTCTACTATATATATATATATATATATAATATATAATATATATATATATATATATATATATTTGTGTGTGGTGTGTGCGCGTGTGTGCGTGTGCGCGCCGCGCGTGTGTGTGCGTGTGTGTGTGTGTGTGCGCGTGTGTGTGTGTGTGCGTGTGTGTGTGTGTGTGTGTGTGTGTGTGTGTGTGCAAACGGAAAAAATCAGGGTAAAAATTTAGCTTTGTATTTTGGAAGGAATTCTTTGTGAAAATTGACTTAAAATATTTGCTTACACCACAAAAAGCGTTTTCGAGAAGGGATATTTTATTCTTTATTTTCTTTCTGAGTTACAGTTATACTTTTCTTTTATTATTATTATTATTATTTTATTATTATTATTATATTATTATTATTATTATTATTATTATTTGTAGGTTTTCATTTGATACTCTGTAATTGTCATACTATTTATCTACGTTATTATAATTTAGCATTTTACTGAAAGAGGAAATAAATAAATTATATATATATATATATATATATATATATATATATATATATACAGGGTGGGCGGAAAGGAGCTCCCTATTTTGGATTGGTAAAAAAATACGTATATTATCCATTTATTTCAGAAGAAATAATATGAAAAGGTAGGCATACATGGTAGGTTTTCTCTAAAATTCAATGTGGGCTCCAACTCTTTCCACCAGCTTCTGGAGCCGCCCAGGAATGGCGTCCACTGACTTTAGCAGGAACTCCGGCGGGATGGAGGACATGACTTCCCGAATTCGGTCCTCCAGTTCTTCCAATGTCCTCGGTTTGGTGCGGTAGACTTCTTCCTTTACCCACCCCCAAAGAAAGAAGTCGCACGGTTACCGCTGAAAAATGGCAGAATCGTTCAGTGTAACGGTGTGGCCGGTTGTCAGCACATGGGAGAACATCGACGATCTGATATTTATGCAAGATGGCGCCCCTCCGCACTTCGCTCTTGTTGTCCGTGAGTGGCTGGATGCCCATTTCCCTGGGCGTTGGATGGGTCGTCGTGGTCCACATCAATGGCCAGCCAGGAGCCCCGACTTGACACCGTGCGACTTCTTTCTTTGGGGGTGGGTAAAGGAAGAAGTCTACCGCACCAAACCGAGGACATTGGAAGAACTGGAGGACCGAATTCGGGAAGTCATGTCCTCCATCCCGCCGGAGTTCCTGCTAAAGTCAGTGGACGCCATTCCTGGGCGGCTCCAGAAGCTGGTGGAAAGAGTTGGAGCCCACATTGAATTTTAGAGAAAACCTACCATGTATGCCTACCTTTTCATATTATTTCTTCTGAAATAAATGCATAATATACGTATTTTTTTACCAATCCAAAATAGGGAGCTACTTTCCGCCCACCCTGTATATATATATATATATATTTTTTTTTTCATGGTGAAGACTTTATACTAACTAATTATAGTAGGTGGTACTGTAATTGAGAGGCATCAGGAACAAGTACCTCAAAATTGGGTTTGAATCGTTACAGTACAATATGCTATTCCCTGACGAAAGTTTTCGTGGTGAAATTGCATCCAGACGTTAAGATTTTTATCTCGTATATAAATTATTTTGACGAAAAATAAAATTTAACCTAACCTAACCTCCACTTTCCAAGACACCTATTTGAGATTTCGTAGGCAATAAAAATAAGATATTTGTGAACCTCACTTCTGAAAAAGGTTAAAAAATAATATTTTCTTCCATTTGTTTTGTCGTGTAAAACGTACGAGTAATATTGGCCACCACGTCTCTCACCAACAGCGCCAATCCGTTGGTTGTACAATAGACGACCACAGTAATAACTGAATAAATAATAATCGGCCACAATTACGACAGGTTACGAAAATTGACTTTCTGAATAAAAAAAAAAGACGAGTTAAAAAAAAAAAAAAATTCGAAACTAAGTTTTTAATTTTTGACAAATCACAATCAACTTTTTATTTTCCATTTACGCCACATGGAATATTGTTTAAAAGATACGCGATTTTCTCTTAATTCCATTTATTATGCATTAAAACTTTACGTCTTATCAACTTTTGTACTGTACGCTAAAAAAGACGAAAAACTTTCATAACAGACATATCGTAAAGAAGATATCTGACACATAATCACATATATACTTTGATCTCATCTCAGTTTCTCATATAAGTGACATATGCACAAAGAATTCCATTTGGATGAAACATATAACATCCAATATATTGTCATGGATATATATATATATATATATATATATATATATATATATATATATAATTTATATATATTGAAAACTCATTGTTGACAAAAGCTTATTTGCAAAAGTTTTTTTTTGTGTGAAACTAAATTTACTTGGTTCAGATCGAAATAAACAAACAATTTATCGCTTATTTTATTAGACTCGCGAGCACTAAACTTTTTTATTCATTTTTATTCATTTTTACTCATTTTTGTGAGGCGTGAATGCGATTGATTTACACTTAACTGAACATGTGATAAGTGAGGATAAGGAGGTATTTCAAACAAACAATTTGGAATTTGTTTTCAAGAATATATATATATATATATATATATATATATATATATATGAGAGAGAGAGAGAGAGAGAGAGAGAGAATTACTTCCTTATACAAAGGAGGTAGCACAGCGATGCCTAAGAATTATTACTTAGTACCACTCACCTCCCACCTCATAAAGTGCTTTAAACGTGTAAGTAGAGACAAAATTGTTTATGATCAACAAAAAATATTCAATCCATCAACATGTTTAATGTTGCAATACAACACTGATCGCGCGTTTGTTAGAAGTCAGTTCAATAATAAAGGATTTTCCGTGTTCGTAACTTAACTTAGAATCCATTTTAATCACCTTTATTTTATAAGTTACCGTCAGTTTACAAAAGAGGATTACATGGTAACAAAGAAACATTGAATTTCATTACTCTACATAAAATTTTCTAAGTGCTCGTTTATTTCAAAATTCTTTCAAATTTTAATTATTTAAACAATTGTCTCAGATAACAAATAAGCAGATAATTCTTATCAACAATTTGCGTTCAATCTTAAATGATTCTAAATACAAAATTTAATGTTGAAGGAACGTCAAATTCTCCAAACAAATACTGACAATGCTTAAAGTAACGCAACCATACTACTGGGACACAAATGTGCTAAATATCCAAATTAGTCTCAAATGGATATTACAGAGGGAATTTTTGCAAACTTAAGACTCAGAGATACACTATAGATGTAAAATATAAAATTTCACAAAAATTTTCGAAGTTACTGCACAAAAACCCATAAAATTATGCAAATTAAAAAGCCACAATAACAATACCTAAATATAGAACCAAAATGATGTCTCTTAATAAAGAGAGAAGGCGAGCTATAAATGATTTTTCATTTCTAAGTTACAATTTAATTATATCTTTAGAATTTATTGAAGCACCGCCTGCAACATGCAAAAATAGCTGGCGTTACGCTTCAACTTCACTACCAACCTATTGTAACAAGTTATTTTAGGTTAAATAAGATTCCTAACTACATAAACGAAAGAAGTTGTTCTCGTTTTCCCCCACTGAACTTCACAGGAAACACCGTCTTTCGACTGGCCAAAAATACCTTCTCCAAAGGAAAACTCCTCCTTTCTATTTTTTAAAATTAAATTAAAAAATAATTCAACGACCATTAAAATTACTCCGTCTAAAGAAAAATAATTCTTAATCTCTTACTTTCATACTGACATAAACAGTTTTCAATTTTAGCCTCAGGCTTCAAATTAGGATTTCGAATTAATAACAAGAAAGAAATTTCATTCTGACAACGTATTTCTACAGTATAAATAAAAACAACCCAAACAAATTTTAATTTCATAGATTTAAAAAACAACGACCTTAAATCTAAAATTTTAATTTCAACTTCTCTGTTACAACCTAAAAGACTCATATTTTTATATAAACTCCGTTATTTCGCTGTTGTAATTCATTTTCTGAAAGATGCCTACAGCGACATCCTTTCACGTGTCAAATTCTGGTTCACTGCAGTGGCTCGCGTTTCACTCTTCGTTCTCTTTTTCAGCATTAATTTTACGCTTGATATTAAAAAAATATTTTAAATAAAGGAATATTTTAAAGGTATGTCGTCTTAAAACACGTTGCGTGAAAGCCAAAATACAGATGTAATATATAGTGATTTTGTAAAAGCTTTCGATAAATATGATCAAGAAGGGATTATGACAGAATTAAGAAAACTCGAATTACTGGAGAGCTAAGACCATGTATAAATATGTGAAGGTCATAGCAATAAAGCCACACTAAGAAATGAATATCTTAGAAACGCAAGCCTTTGGTCTATTCTGAGGTTTTCAACGCACCTGAAGAAGACCTACGAATAAATCCCTTTCCTATTGTTGCTTTATTCCGTTAATATTTCAACATCTCGTAACTGGATTAACAATATGAAGTTCAACTAAAAACAAAAGTCCAATTGTCGACTAATGGTTTACGATATGTCCTTGAATGACGACATTTCACAGAGGGGGTTGGAGTGTGGAATGAGAATGATCTCTAATTGAGGATTTAGAGGGTTTGTGGATTAAAAGTGAGGATTTGGCTGAAATGTCAAAGCGTTCATTCGTTTAAAGTTCCAAGTGGCTGTTTACGCTGCCAAAAAATTCGCTGGGCATCGCATACATGCAAATAAATATACACCTACTGAAACAATAGCAGCCTGTAATTATTCTCCGAGTGCATTAAGATTTGATACTGTGGTTGTTCGTGAATATGAAACGGCAATCATTTCTAAAGGCGGTAATAGAAAAGGAGAAGTTCCTTTAAACGAAACCGATTAAATCCGAATCATTTGCTTCAGCAAGAAGTCCTGTCCGACCTTCTGAAAATACACGAGCAAAGCATTTCAATTCGCTCCGTCTTCTCGGTCTACAAAATTCATAATTATTAGGTAGCCAAATTTTTGTCCCGGTTTTGAAAAGTTTTTGTAACTAATTAATACACAGTTCAAAATTCTTAGGGATTCGCAAAGGAAGTTCTTTCAGTAGACAATACTAACCAATAATTTATGAACAGTTTTGACACTGAATCCTTGTACACGAATATTTTCATAAACGAACCAATAAATGTGTGTTGAGTCACAGTATAAATGACAACAACATTCAAACTTAAACAAACATCAGTTCCATAAACTTCAAACTCTCGCAACCACTGACAGTTATTTTACATTCAACACACTCAGTTACACAAACAAAACGATTCCCTGGCAATGGGTTGTCTTCTCAGTGCAATTCTATGCAGCATTTTTTGAGTAATCACGAGCAAATATGGATGGAGTAGTAGTATGATTGAAAAAATGTTGAATGAAATCAATTGAATGCAACATGATCAATAATACTCAAAAGGGGTAGGGGATAGGGAGGTTATGCAACAAGGGGAAAAAGTCAGTTTATACCGTCCAAGGGGGGAGAGGGGGGAGAGGGTAGCCTAACTGGGCAGCTCAGCCCCACCAAGGTATATATATATATATATGTGTATATATGTGTATATATATATATATATATATACACAGGGTGGGTAAAAAAGTTACCCCTTAGAGGTAAACTGTCATATTAAAAAAAGTAAGGGACTAGAGCTCCCAAATTTCATAGATGCTTACTTTAACACGTTCTTCGTCTTAATTGAGAAGATGCTCGATGTGTCCCCCCTTCCTACTCAACGTGCAGGCCTCCAAACGTGGACGCCACTGATCAATACACCTGTTTACATATCGTTGAGACACCTTCTCCCAGCCGAGCAGAATTCTTTCGCGTAGTTCATCTCTGTCTCTTATATTGGTACCAGGGATGTAAACTTTGGACTTCAGGGCTTCCCAAACACCATAATCTAGTGGTGAAAGATCGGGGCTACTAGCCGGCCACATATTGGGTTCGATAAAATCCGGTGTTTCGTTCTCAAGAAATGTGATAGTTTGGCGTGCTCTGTGAGCAAGGGCTCCGTCTTGTTGGAAAGTATATCTTTCACTCTAACTGATATTCGACGAATTAGTGGTGAAAGCTTACCTCTAAGGGATCACTTTTTGTTACCCACCCTATATATATATATATATATATATCAGTTGTATGTGTGTATATGTGGGTGTGTATGCATGTAGGTTTGTATGGCAAAAAGTAAAACAAAACTTTATATATATATATATATATATATATATTAAGGTGGTCCAAAAAAAATGAAGATGAAAAATATATTTGTCATGACATTTGATCATATTCCACAATCACTAACGATGTTGGGAATAAAAAACTGGATCGATTTGTGCATATTTAGAGGTGGCACAACTAGAAACCTTAGTATCATTATACAGTTTGGGGGGGTGGGGGTGAGGGGGGTGGCAAAATTCATCAAACTTGCGCCACCCTTAAATATTAATA
The DNA here is from genome assembly GCA_023014485.1 of Bathynomus jamesi. NCBI lineage: Eukaryota > Metazoa > Arthropoda > Malacostraca > Isopoda > Cirolanidae > Bathynomus > Bathynomus jamesi. The sequence goes on along the minus strand of JAJOZX010001195.1, from coordinate 551,968 downwards.
GAATTAACCTAAAATTCGGTTTGAGATCGGTGTCTATATAGAGAATGAGAAAATATATCAGGAACTCTTATTTGTACAATTTAATCTTTTACCATATATGTGTGGCTCACACGATACAACTCAGAATGATCACCTGAGAAACTTTTATGTTACACAGATTGTGCATGGAACAAGAAACTCTTCTGGGAAAATTAAATCATGACCCTGTCATGACCCGTTGCTCACGTTGAGCTTCCATCACGAAAAAGAAAAACTTTAATATTTGTCATTTACCATTATTTATTCAGACTATAGTGGATTTAATTTTCCCAGAAGAGTTCATTGTTCCATGCATGGTCAGTGTGTAACAATATATATACGAGTATTAGGGATGTACTGAATACTAAAATTCACCGAATACCGAATATTTGGTGCAAAACTATTCGGCCGAATACCGAATTTCGAATATTAGTTGTATTTGGATTATTAGGCGTCACTATAAAAAACTGAAGCCTTTATCAGTTTGACAGCACATAGAATTAATAGTAAATGTGAGCACAAACAGCATATTTTAGCCACCAAAAATCTGCCAGATTCTTATACTCATGAAAAATTTGCAACTGCATTGACTTCTATATTGTAAGAATGGTCATCGTGTGCATGCAGTTGTGCAAGACAATGGCTGTAATATTACTAAAGCTGTTAGCGTTCTCAAAATTACTCCTGTTGCTTGTGCGAATCATACTTTAGAACTCGCAGTTGATGAAGCCCTTCTTAGCCAGAAGTCTGTTTCAGAGATATGTGCAATTGCGCGGCCGATCTGTTGCATTTTTATTATTCATCTCCAGCCTTTGACAGACTTAAGGAATCCAGAAGCAACATAATTTACCTGAAAACAAACTTATAAGAGATGTTATCACCCAATGGAACTCTACATTCTATATGCTACAACGACTTCTTCAACGAAAAACTGCGGTTGTTGCATACGCCTCGGCTATGACATACTGTAGCAATCTTCAACAATCATCAGTGGACTCTAATTCAGTGTGTTGTAAAGCTTCTTAGTCAATGTGAAAAATTAACGAATGATTTTTCCTCCGATTCTTCTTGTCTTCACATGGTCTCCCCCAATGTAATAGGTCTCGTGATATTTTTTCCTAACATAACTAATGATGCAAGTGTTCATACTATGAAAAACGATTTAATAGAAAATTTACAGAATCGTTTCAAACAGTGGGAGGCACAAAAAAGGCACGTGCCGTTTTTTGTGACCTTACTGATCTAATAGATAGTGGTGGTGTTGCTGTAATACTGCCGATGGTTGGGGGGGGGGGGTTATGCATGAGGGGCTCTGTATGAAGGGGATTGTGAGGTAGTCTAAGGAAGGCATGTTCTCATGTACATATGCGTGTATTTTTCTATTTTTTTTAGACAGACCGGTGTTAATTCTCCTTTACGCACATAAATAACTGTGTACGATTAAGTTATATACGATGTGTGTGTGTGTGTGTGTGTGTGTGTTTTGTTATTTTTTGAGGCAGGGCTATGTGCGTTTTAATTCTCCTTTATACGTACATAGGTACAAGGAAATAACTGTGTACTATTAAGCCATATACGCCTGGCTGTGCCCCTCTAAAGAAACTGGCTGTGAGCCGTTTACGCCTAACGATTGGCTGCCTTCTAAGCAGGATAGCTTGTAAAGACACCATTATGCGCCGCGTTATGCCTGCGAGAACACTTCTCTCTTTCCTGCTTGTGTTTTATTACCCTTGTTTGGTTAGGTTACCCACCTTTGAAGGGTCTAGTCCGGGCCCGCATACACGTCTTAACCCTCTAACGCCGACTGGGTCGAATACGTACTGTTTCAAATACACGCATTTAGACTTAACCCTACAAAAACGTTCGGCGTTAAAGGGTTAATAAAGGTTTAACGTTTATCTATAGAAACCTACATGCACACACACCCACACATATACACATACAATTCATATAAATACGTTTATGAGGCCATAATAGTAAGGTCTCAAAAAACAACACAGACAATAGGCATACTATTTGTCTTCTCATAAAGTATTAAAAATACGTTTAAGGCCAGGCGTGTTATCCGTTCTTTCAAACAAAAACTAAAAACATGGTAAACAAAATTTAAAACAAAAACAAATTTTGCCTTAATATACAAATATATCTTTAAATTATATTATAACGAAAATTTTAATATAATTTTCAAATAAAACTAGATTTTAATTTTAGGGGTAACTTATTTATTTTTTATCAAAAATAATTTTACCATGCATTAAAGAATCTTTTGAATTATTTAAAACAAATTTTTTGCATTAATATATACAAATATCATAACTTATAAAAAATATTGATTTAATTTTTAAATAAAACTGGATTTTAGTTTTAAGACCAACTTTTTTTTTTATGAAAAATCATTTTACAACATTAAAGAATCTATCGAATTATTTAAAACAAATTTTGCATGAACTGACCTCTCTCTCTCTCTCTCTCTCTCTCTCTCTCTCTCTTCAGCGGCCGCCCACTAAAATTCGCTCAACCATTAAATGTTTTGCTTTCTGAAAGTGCGGGGGAGGGGGAAGTCTTTTCTTCAGCATGCCCTATTCTAGGGGGTCTTCTCCCTGCCCTATAAAAACAGTAGCAGTGACATATGTGAATCATTTTACTGTTGGAGAAGCATTTCAGTTGCTGCATACAACCTTATAACCAAGGATGCAGTCTGACGAGCACCCCAATATCAAGTTGTAAATAATTTTACTTCGTATATATTCTGTTCTAAATAAGCAGAAGTAGTCTTATTCAATGGTACTCTGAGTGAAATATATAGAAGTTAATTCTTCTGTATCAACATTTATGTAGAAGTGTGTTTCTGTAAAATTTTCGTGATTATATATGGTTTATTGTGATTGTGCCCATTCTATCCTATTATTATTTTATCTGAAAGGACAGATTCATCCATACACAAGTGCCTATCCGAATATGCTTTGCCACCTGTATACCTCTGCTGTGATACAGTGTGAGTACTGTTATTTTATCTATATATTTCTAATATATATATATATATATATATATATATATATATATATATATATATATGTGTGTGTGTGTGTGTGTGTGTGTAAAAATGAACAATGAATAATTCCTATATAATTCGTATATTTATATAAACCCTCATGTTTACCTAATCCGTGTATTTATATAATCTTTATATAAACCCTTATATTCAGTACAATCTTTATATTGATTATATTCATAGTTCTTATATTTATATAATCTTTATATTCAAATATTAATTTTTACATAAGGACCAAACTCGCATAACGCAAGTTTGGATGTCTTTAGTATTCAATGTGTGGTAAATTCTTTAACACACTAAAAAACTTTACACTCTATACGTCATTAGTTATATGTTGTTCAATTCATACGCCCATGTCCTTTCTTGACCTTTATCTTTTATTAATTTTATTAATTATTCATTCAGCTACCTATTGTCTACCTATCGTCTACCTGTTGTCTACCTATGTACGTCCACTGATGACGTACATAGTTATCTTACATGTAAGTACGTTCACAGGTATACTTTTTATTTTTTTAATTATTTAACCACTCGCAAGATACTCGTGAATGCTAATACGAATATTCAGATTCCGATGACGTCGCCAAAAAAACGAGCCTCGGAACCCGAAATCCCTCTTGTGCCTGCTACAAATTTATAACATAAGGTGTTATGGTGTATGTCGTGTCATATTATGTTATGTTATATCATAAATGTCCGTGTACTTCCATATCTTCAGTATCAGATATGTCAATTAACAATTTGCTAGAATTGTAAGTAACTGTAATAATTTAATATGATGTAATTAATGTACTTTAATGAAACTCTAATTAAACGACAATAAGTGAATGTGAATTAATTGGTAATTATAATCATAGTTGTAGTAAACCAAAATTACAATGTACTTAATAATGTACTTAGGTTGTACTCAATGTACGACTCTGACGTGAAGTCGTCACCCAAAAATGTATAATGGGCAAATAATTATTTTTCTGTTTCATTTCTTTTATATTAATTTTTTTTATTTAAGATGAAATAATTCGCAGATTCTTCAAGGGGGGAAGCTTAACCTTCAACTGCACTCCCCCAAAATTTAGACTTATTTATTTCTTGTATTGTAAATTCATCTATTCCTGTCTTAGCCCTTCAGCGATGAAGCCGGAGCCTCCTCGCTTTAAATACCTGCCTGATCCATTGTCGAAAGAGGTCGAACCACTCCCTCTGTAAGATTCTGATCTAACTTAGAGGCTGAGTACCTGTACATTTTAGCAGTAAATTACAGTAAAAAAAGTTTTTTTTATCTTCTCCTTCGAGCCTTGTTCTCTTTAGAGAACTTAGTTATAAAACAGAGAAAATAATTTCCGATACCTTATAAAAAGAATCGGGGAACCTTCAGAGAGCTCGACAGAATCATCCGATCCAGAACAAGAACAACTCGAAGAGTAGTATAGAAGAAACTACTGCGAGTAACAAATCCGTTGCTGCCACCTAACCAGAACCCCCGTCAACTTCGAACCGACCAAGGCCACAGACGAGGGGTTAACATATATATATATATATATATATATATATATAATTTCATCATTCTCTACGTATACATTATTATTTTCCAGAGCTGATGCGTGTGTTCATTTGATGGAGCGTGTGAACAATGACAGTGTATTTTCGAGCCAGGCTGTACAGCATTTGGCACCACAATACCCTCAACCCGATGCCGACACTCTCCCGAGAAGCACAAACGACTCGAGCAGTGACGACTACATTACGTAAGGAATATGTAAATCGAAAGCAGTCTATTGTTTAAGGGTATCCCTCAGCATATCATGTAACTAACTAATTCCTCTTACATAAAAGCTCTTTTGAAATGAATGGCTTATTAGTTTTTATTTTTCTATTTTTATTTTAAAGCCTTGACGAGATTTTATTTTAAAACATTCACCATACAATTAGCTCTCTCTTTCTTTATCCTGTGAAAATAATAATAATAGTAATAATAATAATAATACTAATACTAATAATAATAATAATAATAATAATAAAGCGCGGTTTACGGTAATATTTTTTCTTTTTTCTTTTAGGGGCTTAGAGAGCGGCTACGTAGGCCTGTGTACACTCAGCACAGTATGGAGATGAGTTGGCTGTTTTATACAAAGATGTTCCCCGAAACACGGAATGTGTAATAATGGAAGAAACGATGTAAGTTTTTTCTTGTGCGTGTGTGTGGGTCGGGTAAGAATAAAACAAGTATTTTCAACATTTTATTAAATAATAGAACTATAGGTAACATTTTAAGTGTATTTATAAATTAATACATAATTTCGTTTATTGTATACAGTACTGGTAAAAAGTTTGGAAACACCTGTACAATTTATGTATTTCTCCTTATTAACCAATAGAGTTATTTTAGTAGATTAATGTCTGTTCCTATAAATAGACTATTGTTCTAAATGTACAAAATTTAGTAATTTAGATCATTTAACCCAATCATATTTCGTTTTGTTATATTAATCAGGTTTTAGTCCTAAAATATAAAATAAAAAAACCTGATTAATAAACAAAATAACGAAATATGATTGGATAAAATAATCTAAATTACTAAATTTTGCACATTTAGAACAATAATCTATTTATAGGAACAGACATTAGTCTACTAAAATAACTATTGGTTAATAAGGAGAAATTACATAAATTGTACAGGTATTTCCAAACTTTTTACCAGTACTGTCCATCACTTTTATGTAATATTGGCTTCAATGTTTTATCGCACATATACAAATAGGAGTGGTAATAATACATAATTTCGTTTTTTACACATTATATATATATATAGTTTTAACGGTTATAAAATTAGGAACATTTTTTATTACACTTATATAAATAACTGTAGTACAATTTTACCCATTAACACACACAGTTCTCGCTTATTGCGGTGGTATATATATATATATATATATATATATATATATATATAGTCATGCGGTTTGCTTCTACAAAGCTTCAATTTAATATTTAGGAGAAATCCAATGACAAGGAGGAATGTAAATGCCATGAAAAGTCTTCTTTAATGCGCAACGTTTCGAGCAATACGCTCATCATCAGGCTAGATAATAACAATATGAAATTAGAATCAATAAATAAATTATTTTGTCTTGTTCACATTTATTTATTGATTCTAATTTCATATTGTTATTATCTAGCCTGATGATGAGCGTATTGCTCGAAACGTTGCGCATTAAAGAAGACTTTTCATGGCATTTACATTCCTCCTTGTCATTGGATTTCTCCTAAATATATATATATATATATTGTTGTCCTCATTTTATACAATACGAGTGTCTGCTTTATTTACATGGTTAAAAGCTATACTGCGCACGGTGCATATTTTGCACAATTTAAAATAATTAATTGCTGAAGATATTTGTCGTTACAATTTCGTTTTTTACACATTATATATATATATATATATATATATATATATATATATATATATATAGAGTTTAAACAGTTATAAAATTAGGAACAAGATTTTTTATTACGCTTATATAAATAACTGTAGTACAATTTTACCCATTAACACAGTTCTCGCTCATATATATATATATAGTTGTTCTCATTTCATACAATACGAGTGTCTGCTTTATTTACATGGTTAAAAGGTATATTGCGCACGGTGCATATTTTGCACAATTTAAAATAATTAATTGCTGAAGATATTTGTCGTTACAATTTCGTTTTTTAAACATTATATATATATATATATATATATATATATATATATATATATATATATATATATAGTTTTAACGGTCATAAAATTAGGAACAAGATTTTTTATTACGCTTATATAAATAACTGTAGCACAATTTAAAATAATTAATTGCTGAAGATATTTGTCGCTATAGGATGCAAATTATCGAAAGTCCATTTATCGATAAACGATTGAAAAAAATTCGGATTTCGATTATCGATAAATTTTCTAATTAAATTAGTTCTCTCATTAATAGAAGAAAAACGCAAAATTATAAGAACAGATTTTAATGAGATCATTCTACATTGTGACAGCCATAGTTATTTAAACAGATTTTAGTTTTTTATCCTTATTAAGGAAGTAACATTTCAAAAAGCATAAGGCATTAACAGTGGCTGGAGAGAGACTGCATCGAATCTTCGTTATGAAAATTCCCGCTGAAGAAAATGCACGCTCTGCTTCACAGCTTGAAATCGATTAGATAAATGATAATAAACAGACCATCTCATGTGACGTAACGCAAAACAAAACAACATTTTTTATTTCTAATAAATCTCATTTGCAAGAGAAAATTTGTTCATTTAGCGTAAACTTAAAAAATCAGGAAGTGATCTGAAATTATCGATAAATCTGCTCGATAATTATACGATAGTTGACTTTCATTTATCGATAAATTATCGATAATATTTTATCGATTGCAACCCCTATTTGTCGCTAATTATATATATATATTCACAAAACTTCACACATTATACCGGGTGACCACAAAAGGGAACCGCTTTTTTATCTGGCGGCATAATTCCATATCGTTTCTCGCAGGGTCACACAAGTCGAATAATTGTAGAAAATTTGTAAATTCGTTCACGCGGGCAATATCCATGAGAAAACGAACAGTACTGCCCACAGACATTGCTGTACAAACTCTGGAAACGATAAGGATTCGAAACTATTTGAGGAATTTGCAGTTGTTCGAGAAATTTTACAATAATAACATCATTCCATGGATGTCCACCCAGTGAATTATAGTAGTACATTCGTTCCCTATTTTTAAAATAAATGGCTACCTAATGGATCCCTTCTCCACTGCTCACATCTGTGTTCACGATAAGTGCGTCGCAGTCTCTCGTGATTGGAAGTTTCACCGTTTCATTCTTCGTAAACACGCCGATAAATTTGTCACGCGTGAATGGGTCACTATTCATCACTCTCTCGAGTGTAACCGTGTCCATTTTTAAAAGTCCGTCACTACGCCCCTAAACCTGTCAACTTCGATTAAAGCCTGCGACTCGAGGTAAACTACTATGCTAATAGGCGCAACTAGTGGGTTGTCGAACTCTAATTTGAGTGAGGTATTGCAGCTCTGCTGTGGGCTTATGTATGTGCTTATGCTCCCACAGAAATGGGGTGAGAGTCAAACGGGTACAGATTCGAACTCTGGACGAATTCATTCAGCGTTAGGTTCCTAAACCGTCACAACCGCCGACGCTATTCCCTAAATTGTTATACGCTCTCGAGCAAAATGAAAACTCGTCATCTGTAGAATAACTCGTTTCCATTGTCTCACCTAAAGCTACCCCGTTGACATAGAGTTACATTTTTAAGGCCGAAATTTTCGAATTTAAATGCAGATTTTTGGTATTTTCCATTCACAGAAGCGTGCTCCTGCATTCTAATTAATATCCTTTTAGGCAGAACCCCAAGAGCGACATTTTCTATTTTTTTGGATGTTAAACCTGAAGGGACTAAAAAAATTAAAATGAACTCAATTAATTTGATATTTCACTGTGGCATGTAGTAAGTTTTTTCAATTTCCATCTGCTAAGCAGAGTTTAATTTCACATGACGTACGCGGAGATGTCTTCATAATATGAATTACCACAGGCTCAGCACCCTCTTCTTGGATAGCACCCAGATTTAAACAAATCTCAGAACTCGTACGGGTGAGTTTTAATTTCAGAGCGACCCCTTTCACAAGCAATTTCTCCTGGAACTGGAACGTAAAATCTGTGTGGAACCGTCCATAGCAGTCGTAAATCTTCTTTTTAGATTTTTTAAACTTACTCTTTATACTACTTTCATCTTTAGCCTGATAATAACCTTCGCCAGTTAAAAATGTGTCCTTCGCCTCTTTAGAAAAGTTGAGTACATTTTCCAGATATAATCGTATGTGGTAGTAGCCAGACCCTGCCGAGATGTTGACCTGATTTAAATACACGTCACACTGGCTGAATATGGTGTGTAGAAAGTTTGTCTCTGGGTAAACGACGTAGTCGTTTTCGCAACCCGACCAATCACAGCTTGTGTCAAAAAAGTAAGGGCCTGAGCTCGGGATCACGAATTCTATAGGATCACGAATTCTATAGGAGCACTCGGCGAGCTAATAGTGTTTAGCGGGTTAACTGTAATAAAGTCGCTATGTTCTATAGATGTTTGTGTAGGAGGCATATCAAAGAGGGCCAGCTCCGATTTACAAAATTGCGAACTACTCGGATGGATGAAACGTGGCATGGCGCGTCAGAAATAGTGATACCTTTCTCGGCAAGTAGCAATCAGTGTATGACCCATTAGCGCAACGTCCTTAGCTTATATCAGTTAAAAAAGTGGTCAACCATAGGTATCATGCGCTTAGAACATTTCTTATTTGCATGTCCTTTTACGTTTAATGCCACGAGTTGGTAACCCCTTCTTCTTCTTCTTCTTCTTCCGTACAGTGCGCTTCTTCTTCTGGTTTTTATTTCTACCACCACGTATTTTTCTCTTTGCATCTTTGACAATTTCGTCCCGTGTACGTTTTAAATGTTTTTTGAGAGCTTCTTTAGGCTTAGGCTTCTTTAGGCAAGTCTTTTAACCTGCTCTAGTTACCTATCAGTGTTTATGTGGTGTTTATTTGCTGTAGTCTAGCTTTATTATGCTCCCTTCCTGCTTGTGAGGGTCTATCTCACTTTCTCACCAAATCATGTACGATATCAATGATGTTCGAACCCTGTACCTTTGACCCTTCAACAGCAACCTCGCTTGTATCGGACCATTATATAATGGGATCCTCACTCAATAGATTATAAAGACTTAGTCCCTTATTCCTCATTATATGGGGGGGGACTATTTTTTAATACATGTTCGAGCTGTTCTTGTTCGTCTATAGCAGTGATGGTGAACCACTGACCCACGAGGCAATTTTTAGTGGCCCGCGAGCTCTTATTTAAATAAAATGACTTTAATTTTTAATATTTTCTGCCTTACAGTTTTAAAATTATTTCATTCTCCCACCGAAATAAACAGCTGATACACATTGAAATGTTTTTAAACATATAGTTTGGTTCATCTTATTCACGTGAACAGTTATTTTCCTCCATGAATTTCATCAAATCCACCACTAGGAGTCGCCTTGGCACAGATATGAGTGCTGCATATGTGAGACTAAAGACAACTAAATATAAACCTCGGATCAACACATTAGCAGCTAAAACCCAACCAGTTTCTCACTAAAAATAGTAAGTAAATAAATTATTGTGACCCAATTTCGTTTTTTTAAATCAAAAGTAACAAAAATGACCCGCCAGCAAAAAAGATTCGCCACCACTGGTCTCTTGGCTCGCCATGGTCAGTATCGCCCCAATGTTTGACAACTACGGGGAACTCGGGTTTTTTATAGTTTTCGTACTCCTGAAGAAGTTTCTGCAGAGCTTCTTAGTATAAAATTCTTTTCTCACCAGGAGACTTTTCACTGTTTAATAGGTCTACCAATTCGCTTTCCATTCTTTTAAACCAGCTTTTACAGGGTTCTAGAACCATATCTGGACTCTTTGTTTCGTAGTGAAGCGTACACTTTTTTCATTATATTAAATTAGACAATAAAGAACCCAACTGAAAATAAGATGGGTAGGAATGAGCCCCCTCTTTGTACAATAATTCGCTTTTTCTTCCCCACAGTTTGACTTTTACGAGCGAGTACATGTATTACGTTCTTGTAACGATGTAAGCGAGACTTCTGAGAGGGTTTCAGTGGTACATTGCATTTAATAACGTTAAGACTGATTTCACAGAGGCTTTTAAAAAGTCGGTGTCAATATTTTTAACAAGCAGGTGCTGGAGAGTACGGGGCAGCCGATGATAGATTTTTATTAATTCACGGTATTTCTTTAACTTCTTCGTCATTCTGGGATATACGCCGTTTCAGCCTCTTTTGGGAATATATTCGTTCTTAGAGGCACCCTAAACGTGTTTCGCGGGTGAAAGTCACAAACCAAATATCCGTGATGTTGGCTTGTAGCTTCTTTATAAACTTCCAAAAACTTACCCTGATTCGGGAACATTTGATTGGCTAATACCCCAATTTGTGCCACATCTCTACGTTGTGCGAATAAGGCTAGATATTGTGTATTTAGCGATACATCGCTCGTGTATCTATTTTTGAAAAATAGATTCTGATTGATGAAGAATACGCTTATGTTAAGATGGTGGGAGAACACTGTAAATGTCTCGGCAAACGTTTTATCCATTTCTAACATGAGATCATCAATCACAATACCCGTGTGCTCATTACCCTTTATCGAACTAACATCATAAATACCTTTGTGGAACAAAATATCATCTTGGTACTCGTTGAATACGGTCTGGTATATCGAATAGCACCATATGACTTTATACACAAAATTTGAGAACAGGTCCCCCTTATCTTTAATGATTTTACGCGTAAACACGGTTTGGCCACAGCCTGTAGGGCAGGATATAATGCAAGTAGAAGGGCTCGTGAATCTGAATTTTTCTACAGAATCCATCTCTAACACGTCACACTCTTAAGTGGAACATTTACAAAATATAATAACATTTTAAGTGATACTCCTTATATTCTACAGTCCTGTTTTTCTTTTTCTCCAGAACCGTGAATGATGACGAGAATGAGGTACTGTACCAGCAACATGTCCCCATCGTAGATATTGCAGATGAGGTTGATGATACCGATGATAGTGTAGTTGTTGTTGAGGTTACAGACTGCACCATCACCTCCGCTAGCGTTCCGGAACCCTCAGCAACGACAACTGTAGCACCCCCACTCGACAATTCGAGAAGAAAGCGAGTGCATAACAACATACCCAGTGCTGAAATACCTTCAGAGTCAGGTGTAAAATGAGTAAAACGCTCCACGAGTGCGTCGGCCGTTACACCCACAGTAAGTTCTGAAAATGTAATAGAACCCCAGCCCTCTACGTCTTACGGCACAACCCCTACAGTAGCTCTTTCTACAAATAAAACTGTACCCCCTTATTTCTATTCAATACCACACCCCGCTGTGCCCTCCACATCGTCAGCAACACCACAATCTGTAGATAGTAGCATATCATTCGAGCTGGTGCGCAGCGCAACTCCCACCCCAACCCTGACTAGAAACCAGTACGTAGTCAGGGTCGACCCGCGAACTATGTATAGCAGCGGTGTTGAACACCGACTGCGAAGCATAGTTGAGCGTATTGTGGAGTTTGCCCTTCAGAGCAGTGAGGGACGTGAAGCCAGGACGCGACTATCCCTCGGGTTCGGGCTAGATGATGGGGATAGAGACGATTTTTGGGTGGTAATACCCTACAGACGTCTGGCTGCCGTAGATGTAGAGTACATTTTAGGGCCTATAATGCAGGCCTCTCAAAGCAGTACCGAATTTAATATGGACAACTTCACGATAGATATAGACCACGTTTTCCGTGTTGCGGAACATACAGACCACACCTTATACTCTTAACTTTGACAGCTATCAAATATTCAGAAACCACACAAACCTCGATCGCGTTTGTGACTTTATAGCAATAATCTTGACTCATATGTTTACTGCGCTAAATACAGTGGCCAAAAAAATTTCGTTGTTGTTGTTGTTTAGCCGATCAGCCCACCCTGATCGAGCAAGCCGGCGGCACGCAGGTAACCGATCGCCCTCTTCGAAGTGGACCATAGGTTCAGCGCACTAGTGATGAAAGGTGTGTTCGTTGTTGTGCTAGAGCGGTACAGTTTGTCATAATGTGTTCAATTGTTTGTGATGTGTTCTGACACAGGTGGCAGGTGTCGTCTGTGAAGTTGTCTAATATGTGTTTATATGTCCGTAAGTTGGGGTGATGTCCACATCGGAATCGTGCTAAGTTAACTCGATCCGATCTGCTCAGGCTGGTCTCTGACCTGTTAATGGGTGGCGGCTTCGCACCTAGGACCGCATTCGGACCGAGTCGTGTCAGTGCTTTGTGGGTTAGGTGTGTTTGTATGTATTTTCTGTACTGTGTGATGTCTGTAGGGCGTGGTATAGAATGGAGCATTTGGTTATGTCTCTCTGGTGTTACCTTAATGGTGCGAGGTGTCGGTGCATGATTGTACATGTAGTGGCAAGGGTGTTGTGGGTTAGTTGTCGCCGCTGCCATGAATTGTGTTCCCCTCATGTCTAAATGTTCCCTAACTTTCAGTATTTTTGTTTCTGTGTGCAGGTGTTCTATTGGTGTTGTTTGAGTGCATCCTGTAATGATACGAAGTGCGTTGTTTTGTATTGTCTGTAAGGTGTTTATGTGTGTGTTTGAGATAATTGGTGCCCAGCATGGGCTAGTGCCAGCATAGTCAATAACTGAGCGAATATATTGTTTGTATATGAGTGATGTTGTTTCCTGCTGGTGTCCAAAGTTTGTGCCTGTAAGTACCCTAAGCGTGTTAAGTCTTGACGTACATTTGTTTTTAATGTCCTGAATGTGGTTTGCAAAAGATAATGATGTGTTGTATGTGACCCCAAGTATTTTGGTCCTGTGAGTGTGTGAAATGTTGGTGTTGTTTAGTGTAAGCTGTGGAGTTATCTGGTGTTCTTTTGTATTGCTTGTAAGCAAGGTGATGGTTGATTTTGTGGTCGCTACTTTGAGTCTATTTTGTGAGCCAGTCTTGTATATTGTTTACAGTATGTATGTTTGTAGGTAAGCTTGTTATCTATAGGTGTTGGAATGTCATGCACGTATAACTTGAACAGTGTTGGTGAGAGAACAGAGCCTTAAGGGACCTCGTTCAGAAAAAGCTTGGTTTTGGATGACTTGCCATTAAATATGACATGTGAGTATCTTCCTGAAAGATAGTTGCTCAGCCATCTTTTAATGTTATTGTGCATGTTTGTTAAGTATTTTGTTTATGATAGGGAAGCGTGGGATAGCATCAAATGCTTTACTAATGTCTATTGTTGCTAATAGTGTACAGTGAGCTGGTCGTTGGAGTTGATGCCATCCATGATGTGCTGCGTGAAGTTAGTGAGTAATGTCGTGGTTGAGTGGTGAGGTCTGAATCCATGTTGAGTAGGCGATAGTCGTATGTGTGGGGTGGTGATTTGTAAGATTAGTCTTTCTGTTACTTTGGAAGGTGCAAGGTGTGCACAGTAAAGTAATGGGTCTATAGGAAGCTGGTTCTGTTGGATTTTTGTTTGGTTTGAGTAGTGTAATAATTTTACCTTGTTTCCATATGTCAGGAATAATACAGTGTTGGTATGAATATGTGCTGATATTTGTGAGAGCTATTATTCCCTGTGGGCCCAAGTGTTTAAGGTGTATGTTAGATATGTTGTCTGGTCCAGTAGCCTTCGAATTCTTAATGTTTTTGATGATGTTGGTGGTCTGTATTGAAGGGTGTAATGGTCGTGTCGAGTCTGTAGGTTTTCTTGTGTCTGGCTGTTTGTCTGTCTACGTGTTTCTGGTTGTTGTCTCTGTTTAAGTGACTTATCTTTGCGTAGTGATTAACTAGAATGTTAGCTTGTTGTGTATATGTTGGGATATTATTTTGGCTGCGACAGATAGCCGCGTGTGAGGTGTGAATGCCGCTGTTAGAGCGGGTAATGCTGTTTATAGTCTTGTATAGCCTGGATGTATCTGTGGAGTGGTTTATTGTTGTTATGAATTCCTTAAATGTTTCTGTTTGTTTTTCTTTGAGTTTGTTGTTTATTTCTGTGTTGAGCTGTTGTATCTGCTGTTTTATGGTTTCTGTGTGTGGTGTTTGTGTGTTATGCTTGAGGTTGTTACGTTGCCTTATGAGGTGGGCTATTTCTCTAGTGTAATTTGGGTTGTATTTCCTAATGTTGCCCTCAGGTATGTATTTGTTTGCATTATTGATGATCTGATTGAATGTCTTGAGTGTTGTATTGATGTTTATGATGGGTGTGCTGTTTAATGTGGTGAATTGTTCCTCAATCTGTATTTTGAACTGTTCCCAATCAGCTTTCTTGTAATTTCTGTAAGTGTGCCTAAGGCTGTTGGGGCAGTGTAGAACGTGCTGTAATGATGATGGGCAGGTGGTCTGATGACAGTTGTTTTTCGGTTCTCCAGTGTGTGTGTGTGTGTGTGTGTGTGTGTGTGTGTGTGTGTGTTGCTAGTGAGGGGGAACAGAACGTTATGTCTGGGGAGGAGTTTGAGTATGTGTGTATGTGTGTATGTTCTTCTGTATTGTTAAGAATGAAGTGGCTGTTTAGTTGTGTGGCTATGTTGGCGCCTCTGGTGTTGCTTTGGTTGTGCAGGTACCAACTAGTGTCTTTAGCGTTGAAGTCTCCTCCTAAGATGACATTAGTGAGAGAGTCCAGATTGTGTAACTGTGGATTGTAATTGGCTGGCACCTGAGGTGAACTATCTGGTGGGATGTAAATGTTGATTAGTGTGGTGTTGTGTTTTGCGCGTGTTTTAATGTTAACTGCCTGTATTTCTATCGTGTTATCTGCTTGGATTGTGTTTGTAATGTTTTGGGTGGCATCAGTGTAGCTAATGCTTCTACGTATGTAAGTGATGAATCCACCCCCGTTACCCCCAGTACGATCTTGACGGATCGACGTGAAGTCAGGGATGGTGGGTGTTTTGTGTGTGCGTTTTAGTTTTGTTTCTTGTATAAGTGCTATGTGAATGTTTTGTTTGTGTACGAATTCCCTAAGCTGCATGATTTTGTTTGTGAGGCCATCTATGTTGTACTGTAATATGTTAATATTATGCTTCTGTATGTGTCTCATGGTCCTATTGTGTCTGTCTTTGTGTATGGTGACATGTGTAAGTTGTAGTGGGGCATGGATTAGTCTTAATGTCGCCGGAGAGTAAGAGTAGTCCGGGGAGCACACAATTGCTCCCCGTAAATGAAAAAATAGCACGCTGAGAATAGGTCCGGCCCCGGGAGCCGATCGGCACTCTGACCGTGCCACGCAACAGGCCGTCGACTGCCAGTCTGGCCAACCGTAGACAGCCCGCTGCACGGGCGATTGTGCACCGCGCACGTAAACTGGCTATAGACTGCAGGCTCGAATTTGATTATGATATGGGGCCTGAAGAGTTGAGAAGGGTAGAGCGGGAAATGGGTGTGGGTATAGTTGTGTTTGGGTTGGATGATCGTCGTAGGACTGTGTATGTTTTTGAAAGCAGTGTGAGAGAACGTACAAATCCTCTACTTATTTTAGGATTGTTGGGGACAACCGTACAACGTATCTCCCCATCCGCAATGTAAGGGCTCTTTCCGCGAGTTATGATAAAAGCCAAAAATATGGAAGACATCACAATTTGTGTAAGGGTTGTCTCGAGTTTACGAATGATCTGTTGAAAGATTGTAAGGATTTCCACATGGTATGCAAGCAGTGTAAAAGCCCTAAATACAAAAGTCGAGTAGTTGAAGCTGAGAAGAGGGACTGTAATGTATGTAGACGCACGTTTTTCAAGAATACATGTTTTGGATTCTATAACTCAAATGGGACGTGTAGGAAAATGAGAATTTGGGAGTGCGGCATGTTTTATGCGTTGAATGATAGCGGCGAGTTCGGGCATAGCTGTGATGAAATTTGTTGTACTACATGTTATAAGAAATATAAGGCAGATGGTGTAAAGCATGCTTGCTATATGAAAGATACTTAAGCCTAAAAATAAACCTTGTATAACTGTATACTATGACATAGAGACTTATACAAACCCTGAAACAAAAGAGGGTAGCCCACATTTACTTGTAAACCAGACTATCTCTGACGAGTGCATGAACGTCGGGTGTGATGAATGTCGCAAATGTGGGTAAACAAACAAACAAACATTTTTAAGGTGTCTGCAAGAGATTCCCCTTTGAAACTCTTTGTGAACTATACTGTCAAGTTAGCGGACTAGTTAAAAAAAATGACTGTGTATATTCTTACTCATAACACTACAAAATTTGACACACAATTCCTTTATAAGTTGCTGCTTGAACACGAGTCCACAGAGATATTTACAGTTGATCCTTTGAAAAGAGGAAACAAGCTTATACAGATGCAAATAAGAGGTAATGTTCAGTTTAAAGACACGCTGTTATTCATACCTTGTAGATTAGCTAAGCTACCCAAGGTGATGGGCGTAAACGTTGAAGTTTCAAAAGGGTATTTCCCTTACACTTTCCTCACTCGCGACACTTTAAATTATGTAGAACCACCACCACCCAAACATTACTTTAACTATGACAACATGAGTGATAGTGAGCGTGAAGATTTTGAGAGCTACTACAACAGTTTTAATGAAGATAATCCTTACAATATAGCGGATGAATGAGAGCGTTATTGTGTGAATGACGTACGCGTACTTAGAGTATGTTTCCAAGCCTTTAGAAGGATGTACATAGTCCGATTCAGCTGCGACCCGCTACAAGCCGCAACTACAATCGCGTCATTGTGTTTTGCTGTGTTCAAGAACAACTTCATACCTAAAAACACTCCAGTCGTCATTGCCCGAAACTTTCCGCGCAGTTATGGTCATAAAATTATTTACTGGTTCACACACATACAACAACAGACCGGTGTAAATGGCATCTCTGGCAACTTTCTCACCAGCTGATATATTCTGGGATATATATATATATATATATATATATATATATATATATATATATATATATATATATATATATATATAAAGAGAGAGAGAATTGTGCTTTGTGTAAATAACTAAATTTTTGTGGATAAATAAAGTTATTACATAGGATCTCTGTATTGACAAATCTGGCAACTTTTCCGCCAGCTGATGGGAAAGTTGTCAGATTTGCTAATACGGAATGGCGACTCATGCTTTGTTATTATACTTGAGGACTTTTCTCGTTGAATTGAAACTCGTTCGTTGATAAAAAATAAATAAATTTCCGTCTCTAATTTATCTATTCCCTTTAAAAATTCGTAAAAATTGAACAACTGCACGTCATTGGGGTGTGCAGGGCAGATAAAATTATAGATACTGAATCCAAACAATCTATGAACGGAGGATTCAACTCTTTATAAATGAATGTAACAGATGGAACTGTAAATATACAAATAATTGATAATTGATCAGTTTAGTGTACGCTAGCCTAGATTATGATAAAGTTAAGAAATATATATATATATATACATATATATATATATATATATATATATATATGTGTGTGTGTGTGTGTGTGTGTGTGTGTGTGTGAGTACGCTGGAGGTGTGGGTCCCCATCTAAAAATTTGCACATTACATTATTTTAATCACTAGCTGGTAGCTGCATTAATAATTTAGTTACCAGGAAGGTCATTAACATATTTTGAGTATCAGAACTTTAGAAAGAATGTTTAAGCTGCTTGTAATATTTTTGGCTTAAATGGCGCCTCGAGCAACCTCCTCACCAGCTGGTGGGAAAGTTGTCAGATATGGCCGATAAAAGATTGGACAGTTAATATTCTGTTCTTACATTCGTAAATGTGTTGCAACCTAATAAAGAAATTAAAGAAATTATTCATCTATTTTATATTTTACCTGTATTCATTTGTCTTATATATATATACATACATACATATATATATATATATATATATATATATATATATATATATATACAGGCCCGGATTTAGCTACAGGCGAACTAGGCGATCGCCTAGGGCCTCGCGCCAAAGGGGGCCTCGCTCAAGCCGTTTTGCGCGTTCTGTTCAAGTGATATTAATGATTTAGAACTCTATGAAGAACTTAAAGTACTTTGCAGGTTTATACGTGAGAAAACAGATCTCGGAAATGCCCTTGTTTATATAGTGCAAAAACAACTAAGTGAGATTTATCCTAATGTTTATGTTGCACTTCGAATAGTATTAACCATCCCAGTTACTGTTGCTTCGGCTGAAAGAAGTTTCTCGCGTCTCAAACTTATTAAAACATATTTGCGTTCCACCATGTCTCAAGCGAGATTGCAATCATTAGCTATGTTATCAATAGAAAACGATATAACAAATTCATTAGATTATTCTCAATTAATTGAAGAGTTTAGCTCGAAGAAAAGTAGAAAAGCATTGCTGTACTATTCAAAGAGCATCTGAACCAAATATTAAAGCATTAATATTTAGCCTGATAAGTCGATCGCTCACTATTATAAAAAATGAAACGTCAACATCTCTTATACATCACATATGAAAAACGCTTGTTTACTATGAAAAGTCATTACCTATAATATTATATAAATCTTAGAAATCATTGTCTTATATTTTCGATACAAATCTTGATTCATATTATAATTTATACTTATTTGTATGGTTTATTTATATTTCTTATACAATTTCCATGCGTGATTATTTTGGTTTGGTTTAATTTTTAAGTGCTGGCATAGTTCTGTCTATGCGGGATTCTAATATTGCTGGTATAGTACCGATAATTAAGTCCATATTTTCATATATATAGGCCTAGGGCCTCGCAATTTCTAGATCTGCCTAGGGCCTCGCAACTTCTAGATCCGGCCCTGTATATATATATATATACAGGGCCGGATCTAGAAGTTGCGAGGCCCTAGGCAGATCTAGAAATTGCGAGGCCCTAGGCCTATATATATGAAAATATGGACTTAATTATCGGTACTATACCAGCAATATTAGAATCCCGCATAGACAGAACTATGCCAGCACTTAAAAATTAAACCAAACCAAAATAATCACGCATGGAAATTGTATAAGAAATATAAATAAACCATACAAATAAGTATAAATTATAATATGAATCAAGATTTGTATCGAAAATATAAGACAATGATTTCTAAGATTTATATAATATTATAGGTAATGACTTTCCATAGTAAACAAGCGTTTTTCATATGTGATGTATAAGAGAGATGTTGACATTTCATTTTTATAATAGTGAGCGATCGACTTATCAGGCTAAATATTAATGCTTTAATATTTGGTTCAGATGCTCCTTGAATAGTACAGCAATGCTTTCTACTTTTCTTCGAGCTAAACTCTTCAATTAATGAGAATAATCTATATATATATATATATAATAGTATATATATATAATATATATATATATATATATATATATATATATATATACTGTGTATATATATATATATATGTATATATATATATATATATATATATATATATATATATATATATATATATATATATATGTGTGTATATATATAATAAAAAATATAATAAATAAATAAAGAAGTTGTGTGGGTATTTCTTTTTACGCTAATTAATGAAGAGCATGGCCATGGGTCCAAATTCTCACTTAATCTGCAATTTGTGTAATCTGGAAACAACTGCAAAAGCCGCAATACGATGCGATTTCTGTCAAAAACTGCAAGACTTTATCTGCATGAATTGGGATGATAGGGAAATAACTCTTTTCTCGAATGCGAAACAGATCGTGGGGATCAAATTTCTGTGTGGCGCATGTACACAGGTGGTAAACTCCTTCGTGGTATTTAAAGAAATGGAGATAGCAGACTCGAGTGTTACAAGAAAGAATGAAATAATGGGGACCCAAGAATCTGGAAATGTCCCAACGAAAACCCGGGTAGATGAGAGAGAGGACGAAATAACGAATAACAATATAATAACGAATAACAATATAAACAATATAATACGGAATGAAGATAGAGATGAAAGAAAAGAAATAAGTAAAAGTTGCGAGGGAATAAAACTGTCCAACGAGCGAAATGATAAAAAGATAATAACTAAAAACGTAGGAAATAATCATCCAAAGGAAAAATAATGATAATACCAAAATTAAGAACCTTGAAAAAAATAAGAAAACAAAATCGGGATGGGAAATGCATCTATACACACCCCACATTATGCAACACACATTACACAAGTGGATATTGCAAATTTGATAAGAAGTGCAGGTTCCACCATCTTACGGTCTGCGAACACCTATGCAAGATATGGGAGGTGCAAATACGGACAAAAATGCCGTTACCACCACCCTCAAAGGAATGCAACGGGTGAACAGGAAAAACGAACATCAAAGAAAGGTACCAATTTTTAAGACGTAGCCAATACAATTCAGCTGCTAAATACTATCCAGCAAATACAAAGTCAGCTGACAAATATAGGAATCCGAGAACCGGACAGAAGGCACGCACAAAGACACTTCATGCGTTATCGGGACAACAGGTACCGACAAAGATAAAAAGAGGCAAATTCTCGGAGGACCACAAGGCAACGAAACCGGCACCACCATTGGAAAACGAATCGAAACCACCTGTATGCGAAAACAATAGAGAATAAAAAATAATTGTAGCCAACATCCAGAGCCTTAAATCAATTAATTCCCCGGACAAAGTTGTATACTTGAAAGAACTCATGCAAGAAGCCAGAGCAGACTTTACATGTCTCACAGAAACTCATCTAAAGGACTGACAGGCGAACTGTGAGAACTGTGAGTCCTGTGTTGACAAAAAAGAAATACAAATTGACAACTATAACATCCTCCGAGCCGACAGAACAATGAGACGTAAAGGAGGATGTGCTATTTACACACTCGAAAGACATATGGCAGAAATGACTATAAGTACTTCAAACAGCTACGTAGAATGTGTAGCAGCAAAAGTTGAAAAATTAAATATGGTACTAATTGTAATGTACAGACCCCCAAACACAACAACCTCAAAATTTTCAGATTCCATTGCAGAGGTAAGAAGCCGGGTAAAAGATCTACACTCTCCAACCCCAAATATTTTTCTCTGTGGTGATTTTAATTTCCCATTCATGAAATATAAAAGGATAGGAAAAAATATATGTATACACAGGACAAGGGGGTACACGGGAAGACCAGGAGCAGGTAAAAATGCTACTAGCTCTAGCTGACGAATTTATGTTAACGCAAGAAATAACAGAAAACACAAGAAAAACAACTGCCTAGATTTGGTATTCACAAACAACAGCAACCTAATTGATAATGTAGAAATATGTCCAACTATAATATCGGACAACATCAATGAAATAGCAACCAATATAAAGCATCAGGAAAGGAACGAATACGAACAACAGAAAAAAGCAAATTCGGAATTTTTAATTTTCACTCCAAAGCTATAAACTGGGAAGATGTTGCATCTAGCACAGAAGTAATAGATTGGAAAACCATTTTCGAGGCCAAGACAACGGAAGAGATGCTAATGACTTGAGAGAAGACGTTAGAAATTGTGGAAAGACATGTCCAAAAATACAACAAAAAGGAAAGAGAAGCAGGTTCGAGAGGCAAAAGAGGTCATTGTTCCGAAAGAGAAAAAGAGTGACTGCAAAATTAAGTAACTGCAAAGATAACAACATCAGAAAAATATTAAATGATAAACTGCAGAGTATCGATGACGTCATACAGAACTACCTGAGAAGCATACAGAAAAAGAAGACGACTCTATAGAGACGATAAAGGTTAACTCAAAGTACTTCTATAATTTTGTAAAAAGTAAGTACGAATCATCTTTCAGTTTCCCAAAAACTGACAAACTGATATGCGATAGAAACGCGTCCTTTGAAGAAGAACTACAAGGGGAAAGTATAACGGACTTCAACTTTACGACAGATGATATTACACAAGTTATAAGGAAACTAAGAACACACTCAGCGGCAGGACCGGACAATGGGAATGCCACACTGATCAAAAAGTGCAAGAATGCAATCGCTGAGCCCCTATATTGGATATGGAGACGATCACTAGACACGGGAGAAATACCGGACATCCTGAAGAACGCGAACATTGTCCCAATATATAAAGGAGGAGATCGATCTGAGGCCAAAAACTATAGGACAGTGTCGCTTACATCTCATCTCACTGAAATATTTGAAAGAATAGTTAAACAAAAAATCTATGACTTTTTGGAAACTCAAAAAAAATTCAATGATAACCAACATGGGTTTCGGTCAGGCAGATCATCACAACTAATGGAACACTACAACATTATTGATGCACTTGAAAGTAATGAAAACTATGATGCAATATACACAGATTTTGCCAAAGCGTTCGACAAGTGTGACCATGGAATCATAATACATAAACTGAAATATATGGGAATAACAGGAAAAGTAGGGAAATGAATATATAATTTCCTTAGTGAGTAGCGGCAAGTCGTTACAGTACAAGGAGTATCTTCATCAGAATCAGAGGTCCTCAGCTCAGTACCATAAGGAACAGTATTAGCTCCACTACTCTTCATAATCATGCTAACTGACATAGATGAGGACGTTACCAGAGACAACACAGTAACATCCTTTGTTGATGACACAAAGATCAGTAGAAAAATAAGAAACCCAGAAGATATAGGCTCTCTAGAAACAGACATGAACAGAATCTACAAGTGGACGGAAGACAACAATACGAAGTTTAACACTGAGAAATTTCAGCTG
The DNA here is from genome assembly GCA_023014485.1 of Bathynomus jamesi. Classification (NCBI taxonomy): domain Eukaryota; kingdom Metazoa; phylum Arthropoda; class Malacostraca; order Isopoda; family Cirolanidae; genus Bathynomus; species Bathynomus jamesi. The sequence goes on along the minus strand of JAJOZX010001195.1, from coordinate 528,563 downwards.
TTACGGTACGGAAAAAGAGAAGACCTAAAATCCATGGAATATTATACCCAAAATGAACAGGAAATTCAGAGAAATTCTAGAGCAAAAGATTTAGGGGTTGTAATGACTGATGATGTGAAATTTGAAACACAAAATAAGATAGCAGTAAACAGAGCAAAGAGAATAATGGGGCAGATATTGAGAACCTTTAAACGAAGGGATAGGAATGTAATGATTCCTCTACTGAAAACACTGATCATACCCAAATTGGAATACTGCTTGGTCCTAACATCCCCATATAAAAAAGAAGATATTAGACAGCTGGAAGGGATTCAGAGAAGCTTCACAGCCAAGATCAAGGGGTAAAAAGAACTAAATTACTGGGAAAGGTTACGCGAACTAAACCTATATTCACTGGAAAGGAGAAGAGAGCTACACCATTATTTACACTTGGAAAATAATGGAGAAACTAGTCCCTAATCTTACTCTGAACCCTGTAACTCCCCAAACAACGGTTGAAAGTAGAAAAGGAAGACTGTGTCGTGTTCCCAAATTAAAGGCGATACAGGGAACATCCTTAACCCTGAAAGAAAATAGTTTTGTTGTGAGAGGACTAAAACTGTTTAATCAGCTGTCCAAAGACCTAAGGAACACGAATGGTGTTGCAGTGGACATCTTCAAAAGAAACAAATGAAAAAATGAGGTAACCACCCGGGAATCGAACAGGGGATCTTCCGATTGCCGGTCAGATGCGATACCATTACACCATGGGCCTCACTCTTCCAAATGCCGTAATTCTTCTACATACTCGCAGAAACCAATGCCCCAAGGGGGCACCTCCCGCATGCCGTAACATTATATACATTCAACTGCAAAGAACACGCAGTATAAATAACGTAAAGAACGACGCTTGTATAGGAGATATTCCGCGCAAGATGAGAGAGAGAGAACGAAACAAATGAAAAAATGAGGTAACCACCCGGGAATCGAACCCGGGATCTTCCGATTGCCGGTCAGATGCGATACCATTACACCATGGGCCTCACTCTTCCAAATGCCGTAATTCTTCTACATACTCGCAGAAACCAATGCCCCAAGGGGGCACCTTCCGCATGCCGTAACATTATATACATTCAACTGCAAAGAACACGCAGTATAAATAGCGTAAAGAACGACAGTAGTATAGCCGCAAAAGGGGGAGAGTGCAAGAATGTTGCAAGTTATTATGTAATGTTGCAAAGGGGGTGGGGTTGTTGCAAAGGGGGGTGGGGGTGGGGGTTGCAAAAAAGAAAAACAATAAAGAAAAAAAGAGTACTGGCCTTTGTTGCCAACCTAGGTTGCAAGGGGCATGCAACTTGGGGGCCTCCCCCAAGCTATTCCCCCCAAAGGGCCAGAGAGAAAGGAGGAGAGAAAGGAGGAGAGGTGTTCATCTGGCAGGAGCCAAGTGCATATTAAGACTTCAGCCGAGTAGGCGTTGTTTTATAGGCTCCTAATCAGCCAGAATCAGCCAGTTGACTGAGCCAAGGGGGGAGGGGTACACCTGAAGGAGAGAGAGACACCTGAAGGAGAGAGAGACGCCTGAAGAAGACAGAGACACCTGTAGGAGAGAGAGACACCTGGAGGAGAGAGAGGAGTTCTCCACCAAGTTATTTTCGTTTTCCTAACCTAAGAGGCCACTAATAGTCAGGGGGCTTAATCATATAATTGTTCAAATCATTCCAAAAGTGCCATTTTTGGACCACAGGTAGCTATGACCATACTAATTTGAATGTTTGCGGGAGCCAAGCTGGGCTCCCACTGTGGCGGCCATATTGGCCAAATCAAAATGGCCGCTGTCCAAAATGACATCCATTTGAGTACCAATACTAGTACAGGTTACATAGTTAACTTGATAAAAAATAAGAGTCAGCATCAACATCTTTTGCTATTAAACTTTAGTATATACGCAAGTACAATCTTCTTTATTCCTTTTACTCACAGTACTGCATCTCATGATAATGTCTATCCAATAGATGGCTGTTCACTGATTAATAGTCGTCATTGTTCAGGCAGCCACCCTCACACTTGCAGTGTCGTACATCGAATTCCAGCACTACTGCATTTGCAATTCCCTCTGTAGGCTTTAGTGCATCCGCAATGAAGGAGAAGAGCACATGCCTTACTGGCATCAGCGAGAGTTGTCCAGAAAGGGAGCCATTGGTTGCTGCGCTTGTCATATTCCCATCCCCATTTATCAAAGCAGGGAGTGTCTGATGGCATGTGGTTGACTGCTTCCACACAAAACTTGCCTGCAAACAATGACCTCTTGATATGCTGGAAGAGGGCAGCTTGGGTAGGTGGTATGCTGTCCAATGATCGACTGCCACTAGAAAACAGATGGTGCCTGGCTACGTTTACAGATGCTTGTCCACATGTTTTACTGTACATGAGCACAACAAACCTCTCAATGTTGTCATTTCAGGAGATACTAGACTGAAGGACTCGGGGTCTTCAGTCAATTTGATCATGGTTTCAGTTAAGTTTGGTGTATTATTCCATGCAGTCCATGCTGTCTTTTCCCACATCCAAGAAACTGAGACGTAGTGTCGCAGCCTGTTAGTGCATGGAACAGAGGTAGAGCCAGCGACTTTGATGGACCAAGCTGTGATTGAATGCTGTGCACTGGGATGTCTCGGTAATATTTGCCACTACCAAAACCAATCCAGAGTTCTGTTAGGTCAAGCTGTTGAAAGAAAGCAATGGCAAGAACGACTATGTCACTGTCAACAGTGCGGATGAATGCTTTCTTGTGACCCTGAGATGATGCGTGAGCAAGATGCAGAATGATCCGCGTATCTGCCTCTGTGTGGTTGCATGGTTGGAGCCCTGATATATCAAATGCTTTATTGGAGAGCACAGTTTCTAATTCAGACAAATTTCCCGTTTTGTTGCTGTCCAGATTGTCTACATCATGTGTAGTGAAAACTGAAAGTCCTGTATTTGTGGGTAGAACAATACCGTCTTCAGTGTGTCTCTTGCAAACAGCAAGAGCTACCTGTGTTTTGACTTCCATCACACGGTCATATGAGACAGAGAGCCCAAGGTGATGGGCATTCTCTATCTGGTGCTTGAATCTGGCATCTCCATGCAGTTTAATACCATGGTAAAGTGGGAATTGCGTTTCACGATCCCTATTGTGACGGATTTGGGTGCTGTCTGATGAAGATGCATATTTTACTGTGTTGAATATCAGCAGTTGGCACAGTGTGCACGCAGTCTTCGCCCTTGTGCCCAGTTCAGCATCACTGTTGGATTGCTCTCTACTATGTTTATCGATATTACCTTTAGGACCCTGGAGGACAACATTGATGAAACCTAACAGTGTTTCTTCTATGGGGACGTCAGGCATTGTGGAGAGAATGAACATTAAATGGCTCTTGTTTCTGAAGGATTCGCTTTCGTAGTGCCATAGCAGCACGTATCAATAACACAGCTTCATCTTGATTGATTTGTGAGGAATGATAGCTTTGTTCTAGCACAGCACCCACTTTTGCCTTGTGGCTAATGAATACATCTCTCCCCTGTGCATAGGAAGCCCACTCAGGAAGATGCTCAAGCAGATGGTCTTTGAATCTTGTTGCATGAGGTTCTCTACCAGAACAGGGATGTCGTAGATCTGACATCATTATCTTGTACATTTCCCGTAAGTCAGACAACTTGTGGACCTCAGACTGAGAGTCATCCACAAATGCCACTAACTGTGCTATGACCATGGGATCAAATGGGGAGGCTTGGGTTCACTTGAAGATCGACGTTCATCTGCACGAGCTCCATCACGAAGCCGCCAATAGCATTGTACATGATAACATGCATCCATTGCATGTGCATCAGAACCTGCAGTCAAGCGCCCATATAAATGCCAGTTGTTAGTTGTTTTTGCCCAATTCTTCAGATTTTGATCAATGTTGTCACTTAAGGCTCTATGAAGATCATGCTGATCCTCACCCAGACATATGATGCAGAATAATGTTTCTGGAGGTGATCCGTAACTTGATCTGAGTTTCTTCGGACTTATCCCAGCTGCACATTCATCTTGCGTGGCCACTTTTCCTCGTGCCCGCTTTACCCTGTAACTGTTGCATGCACTCCTACAACTTTTATGATACACTGCAGCATGTGATTGGAGGGTTGCTGCAATTCCTGAGCCATCATCGAGCTCACTAACCTTGATACCAGATGGAACAGCATTGAGCTGCACAAAATCATTCAGATCTCTTTCAAGAGATGAATAGCCCTGTTCTTTTGGCTGTTGCAATGCCTCGTCTTTGCTGGACTGACATAGGCAACACAGTGTCCAATTAATTCCAGTTATGTTAGTAGACATGTTGAGGTATTAATGTTCTACTACACACTACTAACTACACACTAACGAGATCTTCATATCTGCAGGCCTGAAGAGACTAGAATGTGAAGAAGACCACCACCGCATAGACTTGCTTCAGAGGAATACAGGTATGCCAACACCTGCAAAATAATAAAAAATAGATTAATAGTGGACAAAATGTCAGTAGAAATCCAATGTAAAAGTTAATATAGCTGTTACAACCACAAATCTAAGTGCAATAATTATGTATCATGATTCAATTGACATAAAATGTACATTTCTTATAAAATAATATCAAATGTGGATATATACGACCTGACGTATATCTTGAATTAAAAAACAAATATCAGAACTGGATTCTCTATACTCAAAAACATACAAAAAGTGTCATTATTTGCTGTTCTACTATGATTGGTTGTTATTGTATCGCCCAATGTCAGACCAGATGGCGGCCATCTTGGATTCGTCCATAATGGCCGCCACAGGGAGAGCCCATGTTGGCTCCCGCAAAAAAATGAATGCTTATGGTCATATCTACCCCTGGTAAAAAAATGGTACTTTTGGAACAAAGGGAACAATCGGGGTGATTTTTTGGATTAAGCCCCCTGACTATAAGGGGTTTTACCAAAGGGCCTGAAAGAGAAGGACCAGAGGTCCTTGCTCGGCTGAGAGCCGAGCTTGAATGAGTCTTTCATCAACTTCTCGGTCTTTTATAAGCCTCTATTCTGGCTGAGTTGCCAGATAGCGCAATGTATTCAGTTGCCAGATAGCGCCATGTGTCCCAGAAATCCATATATTAATCATCCATTGTGTAACACATATATGACGGTAGTTATTCCAATTAAATTCTGTTTATTAAATAAATAATTTTACACACTCAATCTTTATTAAATGCATACCTTTCCAGTTTTTTTTGCAATGATCGGATTGCTCTTGCTAGATATATATTATTATGCTATATATACATATATATATATACATTCTTTTAAACATCTTATGTTAGGTAAATATATATATATATATATATATATATATATATATATATATATATATATATATTATTTATTTTCATATTATAACATTTAATTTTAGTTTACCGTTTAGAAGCAAATTTAACATTAACTTGAACTTCATTGAACTTGAAGCTAAACTTTTCGAAACAAATAACGTAGTTAACCACACATAATTCAACATAGAAAACGTCATAATAGAAAATAATTAATTTTATGGTTAACTAGTTTATTTCGTTTACTATATTATATATATACAGTCTTTTAAACAGCTTATGATATATATATATATATATATATATATATATATATATATATCTGAACTCTTTCAGCTAAAGAAGCCTTATGTATAGAATTGGTTGTGTAATAGCTGATATTAAACTCTTTCAACATGTTCTGAAAAGCACGGCGTATAAATTCCTTCCCCATATCCGTACAAAAATAGCTATATATATATATATATAGTGTTTCACTATAGATGTATAGATGTATATAGGGTTTTACAATAGATGTATATAGTGTTTAACGATTAGAATCAAATATAACATTAACTTGAACTTCATTAAACTTAGTTAAACTTTTCGAATGTTCTGAAAAAGCACGGCTTATAATTTCCTTCCCCATATCCGTACAAAAATAGCACTTCAAGACATTATTGTATAGAAATAAGGTAACACAAGTACTACAAGAAATAAATAAAAGAAGTACCCACAAACAAATCTGTAGTGAAACAAAAAAAAAAAGCAAAACAGACCGCGTGACCCTGAACATTTTAATGAGAAAGAATTGTACTTTAATATTATGTTTATTAAATTCTCCTAAAATAATTATATAAGACCGAAGTAATGGTCTGACGTTGGGGTGAATCCAATTAAATTCTGTTTATCAAATAAATAATTTTACACACTCAATTTTCATTATAAACATTCGAATATCAGTGGGGAAAAACGAACGGAAATGAAAATTTATGAAACAATTCAAAACAGACGATCGTCATTCCCCAAACCCGTATATATATATATATAATATATATATATATATATATTATATATATATATATTATATATATATATCTAAGTTGTATCGAGATGAAAATTTACGAAACAGACGAGTCTCATTCCATGCGAAAAAAAATTGAAACAATATGAAAATTTACGAAACAATTCAATTAAAAGTTGAAATTAACCAAAACACAATCCGCTAGAGGAAAGGAATTCTGAGAATCTGCCCAACTCGATTGACCATAATGACCTTTCTCCTAGACAGCTTGAACAAAACCTCTCTCGACTCCATTTCTTAGATATGCCCACAATTATATATATATATAATATATATATATATATATATATATATATATATATATATAGAGAGAGAGAGAGAGAGAGAGAGAGAGAGTTTTGTTCAAATAACGGGATATGCTTGTATCTTTTGCCATTGTGTTCGAACACAATTGTTCGAGCACAATTGTTCGAAAACCATAGTTCGAAAAACAGTTGTTCGAAGCAGCAATTATTCGACGTTATATTGAATTGGAAAGGTTTTCACCCCACCTTAGACCCACAGTTAACATTAGAAAATTCTGAACCTGACTCAGTGCCAAAAGTTTTATAAGAAACACCAAATAATTTTCGTTGTCCCGTAGCGCAATTTGAATTGGAAAGGTTTTCACCCCACCTTAGACCCACAGTTTAACATTAGAAAATTTTGAAACCTGACTCAGTGCCAAAAGTTCTACAGGGTGGGCCGTAAGTTTCCATACATAGGAAAATTTAAACGTTTGTTTTTATGTTTCAGATACCCTAAGAATATGCGTTTGACGAAAGAGCAACGAATTGAAATCATACTGATGGCTGGGTCGGGAAGCAGTCGCATGGTTGCAATGAACTTTAACAGACAACATGGAACGAACATCACACACGACACTGTGGAAAAACTTATTAACAAGTTTCAGAAAACTGGAAATGTTGCAGATCAACCGCGAAGTGGTCCAAGACGTACAGCCACCGATGAAGACACAACAGCTACGATACTTACAGCGCTTACACGGAGTCCCAGAAAAAGTACACGACGGTTGTCTGCAGAAAGTGGTGTCAGCAGATCGAGTATCAGGCGCATTTTGAAAGCAAACAAATGGCATCCATACAAATTGCATATGGCACAGCATTTGAGTGAAGACGACCCGGATAGACGGATGGAATTCTGTGAATGGGCATAAACCAAAGTGAACGAGGATGCAAACTTTTCAACTAAGATCTTGTTTACTGATGAAGCAAATTTTTACGTCAATGGAGAGGTTAATCGGCAAAACATACGTTATTGGAGTAATGCTAACCCTAACTGGCTGAGTCCGACGAAGATGCAAGGTGCCGGTAAAGTGATGGTGTGGGCCGGGATATGGGGTGACAGAATTATTGGACCAATTTTTGTCAGTGGAAATCTTAATGCCGAAAGGTATCTTAACATGTTGCAAGAAGAGATTTTCCCATCCCTGCTAAACGAGGAAGGTAACTTCCCAGTTTACTTCCAGCAAGATGGAGCTCCACCTCATTATGGTCTTCACGTGCGTCGGTATTTGGATCAGCAGCAGTTTCCGGATGCTTGGATTGGTCGGCGTGGTCCTGTGGAGTGGCCTCCCAGATCCCCAGATCTCACCCCCCTTGATTTCTATCTTTGGGGGCACTTGAAGGTCCATGTAGAGCATATTATATAAATAAAAATGGTTGTCCATAAAAAAATGTTTATTTTTCCTATGTATGGAAACTTACGGCCCACCCTGTATAAGAAACACCAAATAATTTTCGTTGTCTCCTAGCGCAATTTGAATTGGAAAGGTTTTCACCCCACCTTAGACCCACAGTTTAACATTAGAAAATTCTGAAACCTGACTCAGTGCCAAAAGTTTTATAAGAAACACCAAATAATTTTCGTTGTCCCCTAGCGCAATTTGAATTGGAAAGGTTTTCACCCCACCTTAGACCCACAGTTTAACATTAGAAAATTCTGAAACCTGACTCAGTGCCAAAAGTTCTATAAGAAACACCAAATAATTTTCGTTGTCCCCTAGCGCAATTTGAATTGGAAAGGTTTTCACCCCACCTTAGACCCACAGTTTAACATTAGAAAATTCTGAAACCTGACTCAGTGCCAAAAGTTTTATAAGAAACACCAAATAATTTTCGTTGCCCCTAGCGCAATTTGAATTGGAAAGGTTTTCACCCCACCTTAGACCCACAGTTTAACATTAGAAAATTCTGAAACCTGACTCAGTGCCAAAAGTTTTATAAGAAAACCAAATAATTTTCGTTGTCCCCTAGCGCAATTTGAATTGGAAAGGTTTTCACCCCACCTTAGACCCACAGTTTAACATTAGAAAATTCTGAAACCTGACTCAGTGCCAAAAGTTCTATAAGAAACACCAAATAATTTTCGTTGTCCCCTAGCGCAATTTGAATTGGAAAGGTTTTCACCCCACCTTAGACCCACAGTTTAACATTAGAAAATTCTGAAACCTGACTCAGTGCCAAAAGTTTTATAAGAAACACCAAATAATTTTCGTTGCCCCTAGCGCAATTTGAATTGGAAAGGTTTTCACCCCACCTTAGACCCACAGTTTAACATTAGAAAATTCTGAAACCTGACTCAGTGCCAAAAGTTTTATAAGAAACAAATAATTTTCGTCGTCCCCTAGCGCAATTTGAATTGGAAAGGTTTTCACCCCACCTTAGACCCACAGTTTAACGTTGAAACCGAATGTTCTTTTAAAAATATAATTAGGATATATTTCTTTATATCCTCTCGATTACATTAGTGACTAATGATGCGGGAAACTCTGAGTAAATATTTTCTCGAAAATCAAAAGTTCTATACGAATCACCAAATAATTTTCAAAGGAGAATAAGAGCATTAAATCTATTGGTGAAAATATATATATATGTTACTCATCCGGTCCCGTTATAGCGGATTGGTACACGTCATAGCTCCACCCAGCTACATCGGCAGCCAATCACTACGAACATCTGGTCTTTTGGGGCGGAGCTTGGCGATTGTGCATATAAAAGGGGATATTTTTCAGTTTGGAGTAACAGTAGCTATTTTCGCGTCAGTGATTAATCACTCCCTCCACCATGGACCTGTACGTCTCCCCAGACTTGTATGAAGAGAGTGATACTGCAGCATTAACCGCAATTAATCTTTTTAACGCGATTGACCGTGATGATTTATTTTCAACGCAAACCGTAGAAGATATGTGCAGTGACGCTCCTTACAATCCGACGCAAGGGACTACCATAGAAATGTAAGTGTCTATAATTATAATTTATATATATATATGGATGGGGTGTAGTATCTCGTCAAATAGATACTCGCCAAAAATGTCAATCAATGTTATTTTGTTACCCCCATTATGCTAAAATCGAAATTTTTATGGCGTTCAATGTTATTCCTCGAACCAAAGATGTCTTCACATAATGGGGATCTGTCTGTATACTCTGTATATGTTTTAAAAGCATTATTCCTTTAAGGTCCGATGAGGATTTGACACGTGTTATACAATCTTTTGAAGAATCTCGGAATACGGGGGAAATACTGAACAGTCAACAATGTCACACATCCTCCACCATGGACCTATAGGTCTCCCCGGAATTGTATGAAGAACGTGATACTGCAGCATTAACCGCAATTAGTCTTTTCAATGCGATTGACCGTGGCGAATTATTTTCAACGCAAATCGTAGAAGATATTTGCAGTGACGCTCCTTACAATCCGACGCAGGGGACTACCATAGAAATGTAAGTGTCTATAATTAGAATTTTTATATATATATATGGAGCGTTGTAGTATCTCGTCAAATAGATACTCGCCAAAAATGTCAATCAATGTTATTTTGTTACCCCATTATGCTAAAATCGAAATTTTTATGGCGTTCAATGTTATTCCTCGAACCAAAGATATCTTCACATAATGGGGATCTGTCTGTATACTCTGTATATGTTTTAAAAGCATTATTCCTTTAAGGTCCGATGAGGATTTGACACGTGTTATACAATCTTTTGAAGAATCTCGGAATAGGGAGGATATACTGATCAGTCAACAATGTTACACCGAAATAATGTGTGTTTTTCGATCTTTTTGGGATAAGACGACACAATATATTTTCATAAATTTATTAAATGAAATAAATCAGTACAATAAACAACTACAGAATATATCGTTACAAATATACGAACAAAAACATTATAATATACAACGAGTACGTACAATTGGAAAACGGTTTTTTATCTGTCTGCATACCATTTCATCGTTTCGGTGAGTGTGACACGGGTCAAATAAATTTAAAAAATTTATAAATTCTTTATCATTTGACATATGCATGAGAAATGAGACGCAGTACATTCCGCAAACATTAGTAAAATATCCTTGCATGCGAAATGGGGTCCACACAACTTCGGGAATATGTAACTGAGCGAGAAATTTTACAATAATAGGGTCACTCCAGGGTTCAGTACCGAGTGAATCAAAATAGTACAGGCGCTGTCTATTTTTAAAATAGACAGCGATCCAGTGAATCCCTTCATTACCGATGATGTCTGTGTTCACAATAAGACTACCGCATTCTCGCGTACTTGGCAAACTCAATGTTTCATTCTTCGCAAACACGCCGATAAATTTGGAACGTGTGACTCGCTCCATTACTTTCTGAAGTGTATTAGCATCCATTTTAAAAGTCAGTGATAACGCTCCTAAATCTATCTACTTCTATTAGGGCTTGCGATTCGAGATATACTAGTACACTAATAGGAGCGTCTATAGGCTTGGCGAATTCCAGCCGCACTGAGATGTTTCCGCTTTGCTGTGGGGTTAAATGGGTATTTACGCTAGCAGATAAGTCACTATCTATCTATATATATAAAAGAGGAAGTTTGTTTGTTTGTCTGTTTGTTTGTTCTCTATTGAAATGAATATGGCTGCACCAAATAGTGTTTAAGGTAGTGAATCAGATATAACTTTTCACGGGGAATCTAATGGTGTGCACAGTAGGTAGGTAGGTAGGTACAGTAGGTAGGTAGGTAGGTACAGTAGGTAGGTACAGTAGGTAGGTAGGTACAGTAGGTAGGTACAGTAGGTAGGTACAGTAGGTAGGTAGACTAGACAGTAGGTACTACCGTCGCAGAGCTGGGCACTTGCGTTTTTTTGCGGTACTGCGGTACTGCGGTACTACCGTGTTGGTCGGTACCGCGAAAGTACCGCGGGAAATTTGAATGCGGTAGCGGTACTGCTGTACTTTCAGCGATCCTTTGCGGTACTGCGTTATGCGGTACCGGTTTGGTAGTGCGGTAGTAGTACCGCAGTACCGCAGTACCGCAAAAAAACGCGCAAAAAAACGCAAGTGCCCAGCTCTAAAGTCAGGTGTAATGTCAAACGGGTAAAGGTTAAATTGATCAATGAATTCTTCCTGCGTTACCCCATTACCAAGCTCATCACAATCACCTGCAATATGGGTCAGATTACTATAGGCTCTGGCACAAAGAGGTAACACAGCGTCTGATGAATAGTCCGTACCCATTGTACCACCCAAAGCAGTGCCATTAACGTATAGAGTTATATTTTTAAGTCCGAAATTCTCGAATTTAAAGGCACTCTTTATATATTTTCCATTCACCGAAGCGTGGTCCTGCATGCCGATTAATATCCTTTTAGGAAGATTTCCCAGGGCAATGTTTTCTATCTGCTTCGATGCCAACCCTGCAGGAACCGTATATAGTTTGATCTGCACTCTGTTAATAGGATATTTCACTGTAGCGTTTAGTAAATTTTTCTCAATTTCTAGTTGTTTTGGTGAAATTAATTTCACTCGCCGTACGCGGAGGTATGTGTCCATAATGTGAACCACAACGGGCTTTGCACCCTCTTCTTGATTCGCATCCAGATTTAAGCAGATCTCAGGACTCGTGCGGGTGAGCTTTATTTTCATATCCACCCCGTTCACAAGCAACTTCTCCTGGAAAGTGAAATCTGTGTGCAGCCGTCCAAAACACTCGTATATTTTCTTTTTAGAATTTTTAAATTTGTCCTTTATACTATTTTCATCTTTAGTTTGATAATATCCCTCCGCACTTAAAAAGGTAGCCTTCGCTTCTTTGGAAAAGTTGAGGACATTTTCCAGATAGGCTCGTAGATGATAGTACCCCGTGCCTGCCGATATGTTGGTCTGATTTAAATATACGTCACACTGGTTGAATATGGAGTGCAGAAAGTTTGTTTCAGGGTATACAGCATATTTGTCATCGCAGACCGTTCCATCAGAATGGGCTATACGTAGCTTAGCGTACATGTGCACACAGCTTGGATCAAAAAAGTAAGGGCCTGAGCTGGGTATCACGAATTCTATAGGTGCACTCGGGGAACTAATTGTGTTTAAAGGGTTAATTGTAATAAAGTCACTGTGCTCAATAGAAACTTGGGTTGGAGGTAGCTCAAAAAGGGACAGTTCCGATTTACAGCATTGTGAACTACATGGGTGGATGAAGCGTGCCATGGCGAAATAGTGACTCCTCTCTCGACAAGTGGTAAACAAACTATGACTCATGAGATCAATGTCCTTAGCTTATATCAGTCAAAAAAGTGGTCAACCATAGGTTTCATTCGCTTACAGCACTTTTTTTGATAGCCTTTTACGTTTAATACCACGTGACCCCTTCTTCTTCCGGGGAGCCCTCTTCTTCTTCCCGCCACCACGCATTTTTCTCTTTGCATCTTTGATGATTTCGTCCCGTGTACGCTTTAAATGTTTTTTTAGAGCTTCTTTAGGTTTAGCCCCGGCCAATATGTCTTCTGCAGTGTTAAGGCCTGATTGTAGCGCTTTCCTTCCAAGGTATCTGGCACCCCTCTTCAGCAAAGGAACAGCCGTACGTAGTATGGATGAAAAAATGGACCCAAGTCCACTACCGCGCTGGTATCGCATCCCTCGATAGACGGTGAAAGGCTTTCTATCCATTATAACTCAGTGCGTCGAAAGTGTAGCTTCACTGTTAAGCTCCCGTTACCGAATGGGAAGTTTTCACCCTCAATCGTTCTTATATATATTGTGATATTGGTTATTAAATTAGTTGCGACATTCACATAATGGGGTCTGTCATATGTAATACTCAAATCCTTTCTCTATGGTTGGGGATGTGAGCAATGCGCAGCAGGCGTGCCTGGGTATCCCCAACAAACTGGTGCTCCACTATATTACTGTAAATATAGCACATGTCTGGGGACCTTTCAGCCAATTTCTCCATCTTCAATTGATACATTAATCTGGACAAGTCATGCTGTGTCTCGTGAAATGTGTCTCTTTGGAAGACTGCGCTATAGCGGCCATTGGCTAGAATTTGGAACTTTCTATGGTCTTTAATACGTCTGTTAGTCTTTGATTTTAGGATTAGTGTATGTGCAGGGTTGTTTACGACTTCGTATACTAAATCATTCGTAAGGTTTGAGTTTCTTAAACTTACGTTTAAGCCTCTCACAACATCCTCGGCCGAACCATATTGACCCGGCCCTAGTCTTACTTCTGTACTGTAATACCGTGCAATCTTAGTCCGAGCGATACGCATAGTTTCATCCATAGCTACCCCAGCTTTTTCACACTCGTCAATGTCTCTAAGAATCGTAAAAACGGTTTCTTTATGTTCAATATTTAAAAAGACGGTGTCCAGCTGAATTTCGCATATCCCCACCTCATACGAATCACGACCCAATTCAATGTGCCCATGGAGTTCTGTTACAAAGTTGGCTAGTGTGTTGTTAGGGTGTACAGACAGGGACGAGGAGGACGGGAGTGTGACGTAGAAATGGTTAGGAGCCATGTTGCATACTATTTAAGCTTCATTATTGCATCAGCTTTTATATAGGTGTTGAAGCTTTCTGGGTACCCTAACCATTTCACCAGGTACATTTTTCTCCTTCCTGAACCTTTGCTTCCTAAAATTTTCTCAATTTTAAACACATTTTTTTCTAAATTAAACGCAACTTTCTGCAATTCCTCGCGGTAAAAGCCTCCTGAGATTTCTTCCCCATTCAAATCTTCAATGTAATACATCATTATCTCACCTTTAGGTCTCACAGCCCTAACTTTAAAAATCTCGCGTGTCCATCCTTGCTCAAAACCCTTTGCGAATTTATTCCCCGACGCGACAGCCTTACATAATCATTGATTTGAAACGCGCAGAGTGTGGTGGGGTGGTGATCCATCTCTTCTCGGGAGCGTACCTCTTTCTAAAACTTTAGTAGGTGATGTCCCATCGTGCGATGGTGTGAGCGGTTGTAGGATGATGCCAATGATTCCAGAATGTCTAGAAATCTGTATGTGTTTTCATGTGTAAAAAACGGTGCAGCGTTCCTTTATGTGCGCTGAACTCTTTCAGCTAAAGAAGCCTTATGTATAGAATTGGTTGTGTAATAGCTGATATTAAACTCTGTCAAATGTTGTGAAAAGCACGGCCTATAAATTCCTTCCCCATATCCGTACAAAAATAGCCAGGAACCCTGTTTCTTTAACATTAGCGTTTTGGTGGCTTTAGCAACTGATTCAGGTGATATTTTTCAGAGGAACTGCCCACAGATATCCTAGAGAATACGTCTATTATGAATAGAATGTAGCGGTAACCATCGTTATACACAGAATATCTTTGCATGTCTGTAAATCTGCTTGCCAAATAGAATCAATCGAGGAAGCCGTTGTCTGGCTGTTTTAAACCTTTTTCTCACAGGCTATGAAGCGTATAAGCGTCCTGCTCCTCAAAAATCTTTCAACATCTTTTTTCCTACTCCGTAAACACTTCTGTACAGTTCTATTCTACGCCGCCGTAAGAGGATGGGTAGAAATGTCATAATAGCGTTTAGTTAAACGTAGCCATTTGCGTATTTAGAGGCACGTGGGTAGGGTTTTTAACCTCTTCTTGCTCCTCTTCAAAGGTGTTACCGCCGGGGGTGACGGCGCCTTCAATTGTGTCACAGGCGTTGCATGTTCAAGTCTTTTAACCTGTTCAGATTTCCTATCAACGTTTAGGGACATTTATTTGTTGTAGTCTTGCTTTAATATGCTTCCATCCTGATGGTGATGGCCTATCCCACTTCTCACCAGACATGGACAATGTCTACGATATTCGATCCTGTACCTTTGATCTTCCACAATGATCTCCCCTGTATCGGTCCATTGTATGGCGGGATCCTCATTCAATAGATTATAAAGACTTAAGCCTTTACTCCTCAATGTAAGTGAGGGGGTATTTTTAATACATGTTCGATATGTTGTGTGGCTAATCTTTTTGGTTGGTCAGCTGTGTCGTCGGGCACAGATCCTATGTCGCCATCGTCCCCCGTGCTGTGCCTAATAACCACAGGAATCTCTGTAGGGCTCTTATAATTTCGTACTCGTGAAGAAATTTCTGCAGAGCTTCTTGTATAAGATTCTTTTTCATCAGGTGTTTTTCACTGTTTAATAGGGCTAACATTCGCTTTCCATTCTTTTAAGTCTGCTTTTACGGGATCTAGATACGTGTTGGATTCCTTTGCAGTGAAGCGTACACCTCGTGGGAATCACTACACTTTCTTCATTATATTAATCTAGTCAGTAAGGACCCAAAACTGAAAATAAGATGGGGGGAGAAATGACCCTCCCGTTTGTACAATAATTCGTTTTTTCTTCGCTACAGTATGGCTTTACGAGCGAGTGCACGTATTATGTTCTTGTAGCGGCGTAGGCGAGCCTTCTGATGGGTTTCATTGATACATTGCAATTTATAACGTTAAGACAGATTTCACAGATGCATTTAAAAAGTCGGCATCGATATTTTTAATAAACATCTGCTGCATTGCCCGGGGCAGTCGATGATAGATTTTTATTAATTCACGGTATTTCTTAGTCTCTTTGTCTTCTGGAAATATACACCGTTCAGGCTCGTTTGGAAATATATTCGTTCGCAGAAGCACTCTAAACGTGTTTCGCGGCATGAAGGTCGCAAAGCAAATATCCGTAACGCGGGCTTGTAGCTTCTTTATAAACTTCCAAAAACTCCTTACGCTGATTCGGGAACATTTGATTGGCTAATACCCCAATTTGTGATACATCTCTACGTTGCGCGAAAGACTAGATTGCGTATTTAACGACACATCGCGCATGTATCTATTTTTGAAAAATAGATTCTGATGATGAAGAACACGCTTATGTTAAGATGGTGGGAGAATACTGTAAATGTCTCGGCAAACGTTTTATCCATCTCCAACATGAGATCGTCAATACAATGATTGTATGTTCATTTCCCTTTAACGAATTAACGTCATATACGCCTTTGTGGAACAAAAATCATCTTGGTACTCTTGAACACTGATTGATACGTCGAATAGCACCATATAACTTTATGCACAAATTTCGAAAAACATCTCCCCCTTTTCTTAATGATTTTAAGCATAAACACAGTTTTACACATCCTGTAGGTCCAGATAAATACATGTGGATGGGCTCGTGAATCTGAATTTTTCTACAGAGTCCATTTCTACACGTCACACCCTAAGGTGGGTCATTTAAAAATATTACAAATTTTGAGTGCTGTTCCTTATATTTCTTCTCCCACAGAACCGTGAATGACGATGAGGTAGAGCAGCCATCATTACGGATGACCTCGACGACAGTGTAGTGATGATCTCCTCCCCTGCCAACGAACCCTCACCAGCGATACCGGTAACACGTCCAAAGCGGAGGTATGAGATACCCAGTCAGGCATAAAGCGACCGAAATACGCGCCTGTTGCACCAGTAATAGATCCCCAACCCTCAACCTCGTACGCAACAACCCCCCCAGCAGCACCTAATAATCCCCTTATTCATCCGCCGCTCCCCGTTCTGTTAAGTCTACAATAATAGAGCCCCAACCATCAACCTCCTACGCAACAGGCCCCCCATCAGCAGCACCTTCCGCTAATATACCACTAATTCATCCGCCGTCCCCCGTTCTGTTGAGGAAGATATAACGCTCGAATTGGTGCGCTCCGCAGCCCCCACCCAGCCTTGACTAGAAATCGGTATAGAGTCAGGGTCGACCCTAGAGTCATGTATAGCAATGGTATTGAGCGCGGACTACGCCGGGTTGTAGAGCGTATTATAGAGTTTGCTCTTCAGAATCGCGACGAGCGTGAAGTCAGGACGAGTCTGTCCTTTGGATTCGGGTCAGATGACGGTGATGTAGACGATTATTGGGTGATAGTGCCATTTAGACGTTTGGCGGCTGAAGATGTAGAATATATATTAGGACGTTAATGCAAGCCGCCCAAAGTAGTATAGCCTTCAATATGGACAACTTCACGGTAAATATTGACCATGTATACCGTGTTGCGGGTCATAGTGCCATACCGTATACTCTTAACCTCAATTCTCAAGCTATTATAGACGGCATATAAACGTCGATCGTGGTTGCGGCTTTATAGCAGTACTCTTAGCACGTATGTTTACTGTACAAAATACACGAACTCAAAAATTTGTGCCTACAGTCGTGGAGCGTGCCCGTAAACTAGCTGTAGACTGTGAACTTGAATTTGACTGTTAATATGGGTCCTGAAGAGCTGAGAAGGGTAGAACAGGAAATGAATGTCGCCGTAGTTGTGTTTGGGTTGGATGATCGTCGTAGGACTGTGTATGTTTTTTAAAAGCTGTGTGAGAGATCGTACAAGGCCCTACTTATTTTAGGATTGTCAGGGAAACGTATCTCCCCATCCGTAATATAAGGTGGCTTTACGCGAGTTATGACAAAAGTCGAAAATATGGGAGACATCACGATTTGTGTAAGGTGTGCTCGAGTTTGCGGATGATATAGTGAGACATTGTAAAGAATGTCACATGGTATGTGAGCAGTGTAAAAGCACCAAATGTGAAAGCCGTGTAGTTGAAGCTGAGAAGATAGACTGTGATGTGTGTAGACGCACATTTTTCAATAATATCTGTTTTGATTTCCATAAATCAATTGGCACGTGCAGGAAAATGAGAATCTGTGAATGTGGTATGTTTCACACAATGGATAATTGGGGAAATTTAAGCACAAGTGTGACGTAATTCACTGTCCTACATGCCAGGAGGAATATAAGGCGGATGGAGTAAAGCATGCTTGTTATATGAAAGATGCTAAGCCTAAAAATAACCCTTGTATAACTGTATATACTACGATATAGAAACAATACGAAACGCTGAAACCAAAGAGGTAATTCCACATTTACTTGTGAGCCAGACCATCTGTGATGAGTGTATGGATATCGAATGTGACGAGTGCCCCAAATGTGGTAAACGGACAAACGTTTTTAAAACGAATGTCAGCGATAGTCCTGTGAAACTATTGTGTCCTATATTGTCAAGTTAGCCGACAAGTTCAAAAAAATGACTGTGTATACTCGCCCATAACGGGGCAAAGTTTGACACGCAGTTCCTTTATAAGGAGTTGCTTGAACACGAATCCTCTGAGATATTTACAGGTGATCCATGAAAAGAGGCAACAAATTAATACAGATGCAGATAAGAGGCAATGTACAATTTAAAGATACTTTATTATTCACACCTTGTAAATTAGCAAAGCTACCCAAGGTGATGGGATTAGCAGCTGAAGTTTCCAAAGGATACTTCCCTTACACTTTCCTCACCAGCGAGACTTTAAACTACGTAGGCCCACCACCCCCCAAACATTATTTTGACTGTATGGATGAACGTGAAGACTTTGATCGATACTACGACAGTTTTAATGAAAGTAACCCTTATAATATAGCTGATGAATGTGAGCGTTATTGCGTGAATGATGTGCGCGTGCTTAGAGTATGTTTCCAGGCCTTTAGAAGGATGTACATAGCCCGTTTCAAATGCGATCCACTGCAAGTCGCAACCACCATCGCATCATTATGTTTACGGTGTTCAAGATAACTTCATGCCGAAAGACACCTTAGCCATTATTCACCGAAACAATCCACGCAGTTACGGCACAAGGCTATTTACTGGCTCATACACCTACAGCAACAGACAGGTGTATGCATAAAGCACGCCCGCAACACGGGTGAAGTACCCATTAAGATTAATGGACGTGTTTTTTGGGTTGATGAGTTAAGTGAAAACCGTGTCACTGGTGTGAAGACTGTGTACTCCTTTAACGGTTGCTGGTGGCATGGATGCCCCCGTCCTGAGTGCGGAATCACCGGAGATATCCACGGTAGGTCTCCTGCCGACTGTCTTGCATCGACCCGCACCCGCGATCAACTTATAGGATCACAGTTCACTCACAAAGTCTTGTGGGAGCATGAATATGATGCACGGATGGAGACAGACGAGGTGTACCGTGATGAAATAAAAACGATCAAGCGTTCAATGGTGCTGGATCCTCTCAAATGTGGTGATAGCTTGTTTGGAGGACGTACAAATCCTTTCAGACTATACTTCCCACCTACGGAGGGCGTGAAGCTCCATTACTACGATTTCTGTTCTTTATACCCATACGTGATGAAGAGCAATCCGTACCCCGTGGGCGCTCCTGAGAAAACTGGTGGGACCTAGCCTACCCTCCATCAATGAATTTTCAAAAAATTTGAATGATCGTACTTTGGGCTCTCTTTCGTAGACGTACTCCCCCCACGCAATTTATGGATGCCGATCTTACCTGTCGTTATCGACGACAAGCTCATGTTTCCCCTGTGCGTGAAGTGCGCGGAAGAGGATAACGGCGAATGTAACCATATACCCCACCAGCGTAAGATCACAGGCGTATATACCAGTCCTGAGTTGACCCTAGCCGTGCGTGCGCCATGGTTATAGAATACTGAAGATACATGAGGTGTGGAGGTTTCAGAAGCTACCCAACCTTTTCACACCATATATAAACACCTTTTTGAAGGATAAGGTTGAGGCATCAGGGTATCCGCGAGGAGTTGATACCGAAGATGAAAAGTCTGCCTATATTCAACGTTACCGCGACCGCGAAGGTATACAACTTGATCGTGTCCAAATTGTAAAGAATCCTGGCAAGCGCTTAGTGCAAAGTGTGTCTAAACAGTCTATGGGAAAATTTGCGCATAATACCGGCAGAGGGAGCATTCATTTTGGCACAAAGTTATAGCGATGTCTGGATTATGCCAATGCCTCCGATAAAGAGGTCATGGAGGAGATCGTAAATGTAGGTAATACTTACGTAATAAAGTACAACAACACTGAATTTGCCACAGATACCTCAAGGGTTACAAACATACCTGTGGCCAGCTTCACAACAGCCTACGCCCGTATAAAACTTTGGGGTCTATTGCATTCTCTTGGACGGAGAGTATTGTATGCCGATACAGATAGCGTGATATTCACAGAGAGGGAGGGTGAATACATGCCCACTATTGGGGAGTTCCTCGGCGAGCTCACTGATGAGATCAAGGATGAGTATGGGGACAACGCATACGCCGACTCTTTTGCCTCAACAGGACCTAAGACTTATGGGGTACGGGTCAGGGTGGGGGAAGAAATGAAATATATCGTGAAGGCAAAGGGTATTACGCTCAACCATGCGAATCGCGAGGTTGTTAACTTTGAGTCGTTGAAGGATCTAGTATGTTTGGACGATGATGAACAACCTCCCCAACTAATTGTAGGCACCCACAATTTTCGGGCGCAGAAGCTGGGGGGCGTGAAGGAACTTAGGGGTACGATGGTGTGCCGTAACACCTATAGGAAACGTTACCAGTTACCTGGTACCTATGATACCGTACCCTTTGGATACAATGATGCTTCTAACTCACACGTCTTGTATATAATCGTATCTATTTGTAAATATATATATATAACTTGAATATCTCGTTTATTAAATCGTATTTGTAAATATATATACTTGAATATCTCGTTTATTAAATAAATCATGTTTCAAATAGCGTTTCACTTTCTCCTTTGTGTGTGTGTGTGTGTGTGTGGTGTGTGTGTGCAGGTGAAAGTTCTAAACTCCGCCCACTGTAAGACCGTGAGTCATGCTACTATCTGGGAATCCCTGCGTGGTCAGTCGACCGCAGTAAGCCCGAGAGATCAGACGTGTATTCAGATCAGACGTGTATTCAAATGGCTACCTTTAATATTGCTTGTACAACGTTTACGAAATGGTATTCAGTAAAGTGCCAGGATGTGGTGGATACCGAAAAACTTCCTATTCCTCCCTCCTATGCCTCTTTTAAAAACACATTGGATTGTGCGAAGTTCCAAGATGTACAAATACTCTACGGATGTTCTGGTGAGACCGTTGAAGGCTTTCGTTGCACAGACGATGTGCTGAAGTATACTGCAGAGCTAAACTTTATAAAGTCTCACATATACCGTGAAGTAAAAGAAAACGCGTGCAGAAGAGAAGCAGCAGGTATGGATAATGAGTCTTGCTGATGGGTGGTGTGACAAGCGGTATTACGTCATGCTACACCATGTCGATTACTCATACCCTACGACTGAAAATGTGAATCTCGTGATCATGGACAATCTTAAGTATTTTTATCACTATATTAACGTATATCATGATGAGGTTCGTAGTGAGGTTGTGGCTAGTGCCCTGCGTGAATTTTTAACAGAGTTTAGAGACGAGTATCGTTTGATGGGCAGAAAGGAAAAATATGAACATATGTTCCTCTCAAATAGTGCGCCGGAGTGTGGAGATGTTTAGTAAAACATAAAATGTTCCTAGTTCTTATCCAAACTGTCTGGTGCGTAGGCTGGTAGTGATATTCTTGTACCGAAATATGTACAACAATTCGACTCGCGGTCATACGAACAACAACCCATTCACGTATCATCGAGTCAGCCGCCCGTCGAACCATTCCTGCCTACCTGCGTGCCTCACACGGCTCATAGTTATCTCAGAGCTTGAGCCGAGTGGACGTGCGCTCCTCGAATACGATGGAACTTCCTTTGAGCAGCATTCTCAACGCCTCGTACGATGTGTCCGTGACGAAATCGTTGCGCGTGTTCAGGCGTAATTCCGGTACCATTAGCTATGTACTGGAAACGGAATGTAGACCGACAAACAAACGGGTTTATTTTAAGTATCGAGGAGATGAATAGAATCTTTGTGATAGTTGAGAAGTGGAGTGAAGATCGTTATAAAATACCTGCTAACGTAGGTACAAGAAGAGAGCAGATTAGTGACGCACCCTCATACGCCGTTGTATGTACGTTGTGTATAAATAACGATCGGCCGTGCATTGATATACGGCTGATGTGGAAGAATGCTTCTGATAATAACGCTCTTGTTCCTACGCGAAACCGTTTCATCCTCGACAGAATGTTTGAAATCGTCGGATTCCGTAAACTGAAACCTATATTAGACGCGCGTGTTACGGACATGCTTTATTTTGATACATTACTTGAATACGCCTACACCGCTCTGCTCGATGGGTTTACCGAGTGTAGGGCTGGTGAGAATGGTCTAGAGCTGGACGTTTATTTAAAAAGTTTAGACTCTTTGAAATACCATGAACTTTGGTACAAAGCAATTGATCGGTACAAAGCTGAGCTCACCTACACCGTTCACCCTGAAGAACTATTTCTTTATATAACGCGCAGTTGTCGTAACGATTTAGAAGATTATTTCTATTGCCGCTATGTTGAGTGAGTTCACGATTGAAAAGCTCGAGTCGGTAGAAATAAACCCTCGATTGGAAAAGCGGTTTATAAACTTGTGTTTAATAATGTAGCTAACGATGAACTCTTTATGCGTGCTTTTGATTGTATTCTAGACGTATTTAAAGATGACTTACCAACGGTTGTAAAGTGGGAACAAAAATAGTACTGAACGATATGAAAACCCTTCATATCGAGTACAGGTTTCCCTATACTTTAAGCGGTGAAATTATTAAGCCGCATATACTGCGTAATGCAGAGCAATAATGATGTAATTGTAAACTCGATTAAGACCGAGTTTAGTATTTTGAAAAAAAAGTGAATTGTATTTATATATATATTTTGCTTGACATTTCTCCTGTACTGATTATACGCATATTTCTATTGATTCGTATTATATATATATATATTTTGCGTGATATTTCTCCTGTTATGTACATATTTCTATTGAAGTGTATATTTATCTCTATTTGAAATGTATATTTTATTTTATATATATCCATAATTGTGTGTATATATTTCCTGTACTGTTATATGCATATTCCTCAATTGAAATGTATATTTATTTTCTATATATTTATAATAAACAGAATGATGCAATGTTGTTTTACTTAATTGTTATGCCTTCTAAACCAACTACCGGTATTCTTTTAAGAAATATAATAATGTATACAGTGGTATTGCGGTATCTGGCAACATTTAAGCCTTCTAAGCCAACTGGCTGATTAGGAGTCTATAATAATGTATACAATGGTATCTGGCAACTCAGTCTTCGATTAGAATTAAATGAATACATGGCGCTATCTGGCAACTCAAGCCATTTACAGCCAAATGGCTGATTAGGAGTCTATAATAATGTATACAATGGTATCGCTAAAAAGAGGTATCTGGCAACTCAAGCCATTTACAGCCAACTGGCTGATTAGGAGTCTATAATAATGTATACAATGGTATCTGGCAACTCAGTCTTCGATTAGAATTAAATGAATACATGGCGCTATCTGGCAACTCAAGCCATTTACGCCAACTGGCTGATTAGGAGCCTATAAAACAACGCCTACTCGGCTGAAGTCTTAATGTGCACTTGGCTCCTGCCAGGTGAACACCTCTCCTCCTCCTTTATCTCCTTTCTCTTGGGGGATAACGCCGCCTCCAAGTTTTCCTTGTTGCACCTGCAGCATCCCCCCTTTGGGGGAATTTTTTATTTTTTTTATTTTTTTATTTTTTGCAACCCCCCACCCCCTCCCCCCTTTGCAACAACCCCCACCCCCTTTGTAACACCCCACCCCCCCTTTGCAACATTATATAATAACTTGCAACATTCTTGCACTCTCCTCTTTTGCGGCTATACTACTAACGACGCTTGTATAGGAGATATTCCGCGCAAGACGAGAGAGAGAGAACGAAACAAATTAAAAAATGAGGTAATGTTACGGCATGCGGGAGGTGCCCCCTTGGGGCATTGGTTTCTGCGAGTATGTAGAAGAATTACGGCATTTGGAAGAGTGAGGCCCATGGTGTAATGGTATCGCATCTGACCGGCAATCGGAAGATCCCGGGTGGTTACCTCATTTTTTCATTTGTTTCGTTCTCTCTCTCTCGTCTTGCGCGGAATATCTCCTATACAAGCGTCGTTCTTTACGTTATTTATACTGCGTGTTCTTTGCAGTTGAATGTATATAATGTTACGGCATGCGGGAGGTGCCCCCTTGGGGCATTGGTTTCTGCGAGTATGTAGAAGAATTACGGCATTTGGAAGAGTGAGGCCCATGGTGTAATGGTTTCGCATCTGACCGGCAATCGGGAGATCCCGGGATCGATTCCCGGGTGGTTACCTCATTTTTTCATTTGTTTCGTTCTCTCTCTCTCGTCTTGCGCGGAATATCTCCTATACAAGCGTCGTTCTTTACGTTATATATATATAATATATATATATATATATAAGTTACGTTCGTTTATACTCGGTGCTATCGTTTGTATCACTTTTCTCTCGCACGGAAAATAGCTACTACTTTGTTGTAGATGGTTTTGTGGGGTTCAATTTAGGTTGGGTTAGGTAAAGTTAGGTTAGGTTAACCTAACCTAATATATATACACACAATTGAAAGAATAATTACATACGGTAAAAAAGCGCATTTTCTAAACTTTTTAACGGAACCCCTCCCTACCTTAACGTAAGTGCAAGTGATTAAAAAATTAAAAAGAATAAAAGACATCACATGTAGAAGTTATTGTAACTTCAATAACCACCGACCAAAATGTAGAAAGAATTTGACGATTTAGGACTAAACAAATAGATAGATAAAAAAAAAATATATATATATATATATATATAGTTGTGTGTGTGTTGGGTGATCTAAATTCTGAGAGTTCGTTGTAACAATTCCTTGTAACAAATATTAAGGTCTGATCGATATGTATTTAGATAAGCGGACGGCAGAGCATGCGCAGAAGCGCGCACGAGTCATCTAACAGTGGAAAATACATCGCTTTGCATAAGCCAATTTAATTATTTCATTATCTCTTACTGATGTTTAATGTCTGTCAAAAGAGGTAGCCACGAAGCGTATTGCAATTCGGAAGCGCTTCACTACCTATTTTTAACTGAAGTTTAACCTCCTTTTCAATAAAAGAAACCAACTAAATCCAAGAAAATTAAAGTTAGAAAAATCTAATTAAAACCCTTTCGTTCTTTTCTTTAAGAAGTACCAAACTTGTATAACTCAGAAAAGAAAAAGAAAAGAAAAAAAATTTTAGGTGAAAAAAAATGCCTTTTTTTTTTTTTTTTTTTGTAGAAGAAACTATAAGAAACGAAGCAGGTGTCTTTAACGAGACTCCCTTTAAGACAAATGGTGGAGAAAAATAAGAAAAGGCTCCAAAGAAATAAGAAAAATGAGAAATAATAAGGTAGAGCGAGAGAAATTGTTTTATTTTTCGGGTTTCGAAGTTGGGCATTAAAAGGGTGTCGTTTCACTTTTGCTTTCATTGTTGGCCGCACGAATATGAACTCTGTCACAGTTCTTTCCTTTTAAATCCATTCACGCTTTTCAGAAGGATTTTCTTACACACACAAACACACACACACACACACACACACACACATTACATATAGACACACATAATGTATGTACATATATGCAAAATTTATCCCTCAATGGACTCGAACCCGGGCACTGTGACTCGGAGATTCGGGCACTGACCACTCGGCTACAACGGGATAATCAAATGGTCAACGACCGTGTCTCCGAACCAGAGGGCCCGGGTTCGAATACCGGTAAAGGATAAAATAATATTATATTAATATATATATATAATGAAAATAACCACTAAGGAAAAAGAAAACAGAATGGTGCTCAAGCGCTTCGTCTAATGACATCCTCAGGAACACTCATTAGACGAAAACGTTTGAGCACCATTCTGTTTTCTTTTTCCTTCGTGCTTATTTTCATCATAAATATTATTCACGTGTTACTTTCGTGAAATAATTTATATATATACAGGGTGGGGCACGGGAACCAAGTGTTTTTGGAATAATCAGGAAAATGATATTTATTTTTGTAAAGAAAATATATTGGTAGAACAACATTCGTAAGAACATAGCATTTCATGTCATAATAATCATGTACCGAAAATTATATCTGGCATATGATGTCCTTGGCCGTCGACGCATTGTTGAAGGCGTTTACGAAAATTGGCCTCCACTCTTCCCAGCAGGTCTCTGTTGATTTGGATGATTTGTTGACGGATCGCTTCCTTCAATGCATCTAATGTACGGGGCTTGTCCTCGTAGACACGTGACTTGAGGTACCCCCATAGAAAGAAGTCACATGTGGACAAGTCAGGGGACCGAGGGGGCCATGCAATGTCACCAAATCTCGAAATGAGATGGTTGGGAAACAGGGGCGAAGAACAGCCATTGACGCTCTGGCGGTGTGGGCGTGGCCCTATCTTGCTGAAACCACAAATGTCGACGAGCAATACGCCTTCTTCGTAACTCAGGGATGAAAAAGGTGTTCACCATCTCAATGTAACGCCCAGATGTTATGGTAACGGTAACCCATTTGTTCGAAGAAATAGGGACCGATGACGCCAAACTTTCCCACCGCGCACCAAACTGTAACCTTAGGGCTATGCAGCGGTTTTCATGGAGTTGTCGCGGATTTTCAGCAGCCCAATACCGACAGTTTTGATTGTTGACGGCCCCATTAAGGTGGAAATGGGCTTCATCACTCATTACCACCATCATGTTTCATTCTGCTCATAAAGTGCAAGCATTTCCTGTGCAAAATTCAGTCGTTGGGGGCAATCGTTTACATTCAATTCCTGCACCATCGCTAACTTGTATGGGTGAAAATGTAATTCTTCATGCAAAATCCGTCTAACAGTACGATTGCTGATTCCGAGTGCAGCTGAATGTCTCGAGCAGAGCGGCCTGGGCTTTGCAACATCGCTTGTCTGACCCTTTCAACGTTCTCTGGAGTACGCACAGTGCGTTGCGGCCCCTTCGGTTTTGTTTCATTATTGAGCCTCCTGTTCGAAGATTGTTAACCCAACGTAAGATTGTGTCACGAGCGGGAAACAGAGTCATTTCGAGAATGAATGTTGAATCTGCGGCGAAACGCACGCTGAACTGCTGTCACTGACTCGCCACTCCTAACAAAATGATCATACGCGAACATGCGGTGTTCTAACGTCCACTGCTCCATGATGGCACCTGAAAGATAAAGGTGAGTGTTAGTTATAGTTAAATGCTATGAACCCAGGAATGGAATGCTACCTACCGCACGCCCCTCCCATTCCTAATGGCCGATTACTAGCTATTCAAAAAACACTTGATTCCCGTGCCCCACCCTGTATATATATATATGATTCTTTTACAAGAATTCTGTAGAAACACCACCGAGGGTTGTTTACAACCAGAAATGAATCTCCTTTCTGAGATCACTGCAATTACATTTCGCCTCGTGATCACTTTCACTTTGATAAAATTTTTCTGAGCTTTTTTTTTTTTTTTTTATTATTTGAGAATTTATGAAGTGGAAGAAATACGAGTCGCCTCCTTCATTGTCTTTACCCCTCAAATTTTAACGGCGTTGAACGAGGGGATTTCACACACGGAATGATGTATTCGTGAGAAATGCAAACACAATCTGTTTGTTTGTTCATTTTAAATTCTAATATTTATCACGTTTGACTCTTAATCAGGTCGTTATGGTTAAACAACAAGTCTTTTTTTATTAAATTCGAGGGGAAACTTCAATTAAAACAAACGGAAAACCCTTTGTATCAGATTTACAATTTTAATATACAGTACTTAATTATATATACTGGATTATTTTCCTTAATTAAGGAGAAAATGTGCATGGCGCATGAACGCATCGCGAAATTGTTATTTGATCCCTGATCATAATTATGCTTCGCTTCTTTGTTCGGGCGCGCGCGTGCGCGCGCACACACACACAACACACACACACACACACACACACACACACACACACATATATATATATGTTATACGAGGATAATAATATTCAGAATTACTTAGTTTCCTTCGTAACAGCAAAGGTCTTGTTATGGAAGGTACTTGCGTCTTGATGTGGTATCCAAAATACAGATCGCTACATCATCTGAATGCAGACAAATGAAAATACTTTACATCACTTAGCCTCGCTAATCTAACCGGAAGCGGTATTGCAACTTAGTCACAAAGTAACCCTTAGGTTTTGTGAGGAAAAATTTTTGGAATAAGGAAAAGTGGAAAGAACACCCCTACCTCCTTTAAGGAGAACATACAGCACCAGACTTTCGACACATTCTCATCCCTTTTTTGTCAAGTTTCTCCAATGCAAGGATTAATCGGTATTCTCAATCGTTCATCTACTCAACCGGTCGACTCTGGAACAGCCTTCCTAAATCCATCTTTCCCCATATCTTTGACCTCCAATCTTTCAACCGCAGATTGTTTAGGCATCTCGAAAACTTTGGACCTTGATTCCGGCCCTCTTATTCTCATTCTATAGAGGGGAGGGCGTTTTGCGGACGTTCGCCCTTGGCCCCTCTTTCCTACATTAAAAAGAAAATATATTGCGAATATCTGGGATAACATGGGTCAGCCATGTTAGCACAAATACTTGCAATTATATCCAAATTGACAACATTAGGAAAATGTAAGCAGCAGATTCAGTTGAAACACCATAAATGTTTTAGTATTGTAATTGGTTTCATTTTACGTGACAAACAGTACGCAAACAAGGGTATTTAGCTCAATGAAGTACGAGGGGTGGTCAGAAAATAAGTTTACACTGCGTATAATTTCGTAAATAAAGGACCTACACTGATTATGTTTGCATCAGGTGAATTCGTTAATCATTGTTAGCAACTCTGCACATCGATTCGGCTGCCATCTACCGTACATTGGTTATATGAGTCAGTTGAACATGGCGGCTCGACTGGAACAGTGCCCTGTCATTTCTGCAACGATATTCCGAGTCTGTCAGTGGTCAAGAATTTCTCGAGCGCATTGTCACAGGAGACGAGACATGGGTTCATCACCGTACTCCGGAAAAAAACGTGCCAGCATGGAATGGAAACACCCTGGGTCCCCGCGACCAAAGAAGTTCAAGATTGTGAGGTCCGCTGGCAAAGTGATGGCTACCATGTTTTGGGATCACAAAGGCGTTTTGCTCGCAGACTTCATGCAAAAAGGCACAACAATCAATGCAGCTGCATATTGTTCAACACTGGAACGTTTATGAGCGGCCATTAAACGTAAACGTCCTGGACTGCTCCGTAGGGCAGGGCACTGTTCCAGTCGAACCGCCATGTTCAACTGACTCATATAACCAATGTACGGTAGATGGCAGCCGAATCGACGTGCAGTGTTGCCAACAATGATTAACGAATTCACCTGATACAAACATAATCAATGTTAGTCCTTCAGTTACGAAATTATACGCCGTGTAAACTTATTTTCTGACCGCCCCTCGTATATAGCCTTATATAACTGCTTTAAGTGCAATAATCGCCCCCTTGTAAGATGCTTTATAAATACGAGAGAATATAGTGGACCATGGTAAAATACTTGATTTCACCTAGTTTAAAAGTTATTTTTAAATTCTGGAATGGTTCGTTGAATCAAAGTAGTGGTGTCTTATTCCTCGCAATAAGGGTTCAAACCCCACTAGTTACCAGTCTCAATAAATTGCCTCTTCAAACTTTTTATTTTTATATTTAAGTTTTACTGTAATAAAAACAAACGTGTATTCAAAGGTTTATTAATTTAAAAGGTTAAAGCATATTTGCAGCTTTATTTCGAGGATAATTTTAAATAGCTGCATTTTCCTATTTTCATTTTTCGTTCCGTACTTCTTTCTTATAGGAAAAGGATTCTCTCAAAACACTAGTGTATTTGGTAACCAATCAACAAAATGAAGCAGTGGTATGAGATTATTTCTCACTCGGCTAATGCAGGGACGGGCAATTATTTCGATTGGAGGGCCAGTTGAAAAGGTTGGGTTACAACTGCGGGTCAGTTAGTCTTCACAATAATAGTTTGTAAATAATTACAGCTTAAAGTAGCACTCACCTAGTACATATACAGAGTGGCCACAAAGTCCCTTTGCAGTGAAATTATAGCATATCTGTATGTTGCCCTTGTTTTTCATGCAAAGGGACTTTGCGGCCACCCTGTATATCATATATGAGTTTATGCGTAAAACATGACAAAAAATATATATTTTAGTATTTTAATTTAAATTATTTATTAAATTTTAAACGATGTTGATAGTTAAATTTAAAATTATCGGGCACTACCCTGTTAAGATCAGTTGCAAAGCGATGCCATAAGATTTAAGTTATTATCGTAGTGGGACGAGTGAAAGCGTTTGTTAGCCTTGAATTGAACTGTCGGTATCTGGCTTCAGTTCTGTTGTTGCAATGCGGAACACCGAACCAAGATATTCATCACTCATCACTGTTTGTTTTTTCTGTTTAAGGTGCTTCAACCCTGCTGGATTATTGACACCAATTTTTTTTTTTTTTTTTTTTTGACTCCCCGAAGGAAGGCTGCAAAATTAGATTTATCATAATAATAAGTGATATTTTGATTTGTTAAATCTTAAGACAGAAAATGTCATAGTCAGGAAACGTTGCCATATGCTCAATATTTCCCTGTATTTGGGGTGTTTTCTCTAAAATTTCCGTGAAGAAGTTTGTAGGGTTTGGATGAAGTAATAAATGCACGTCGACATTTTGTCGCACGACAACTTGCGGGCCGTTTTATTAATATTTTCTAGTCGACAGCTCGAGCCTAATTAAATCTCGTGAAGGGCCGTAAAAATTGTAAAAATTAAAAATAAAACTATCTACCTGATATCATACATCGATATTGCGTTTCTGAAGGAGTAAATTAAAATTCATTTTTGAGGAAAAAGGAAACTGACTCTCCCCAACTACGCCCTCCAAGCAATTTTCAGTAATATCAGGTAAATATAAATATGAAATTTAAAATATATTTATAAAATGATTTTTGCTTTATAAGCGTATCTTTCAATATCCTTCATATGTTACTTGAGATTACTGAAAACTGTTAGGCTGGCCGCACGCAGGATCATCTTGCGACTGACGACTGACAATTTGGGTCGCGACGATTCAAATCGTGAGTCGTGAATCGAGAGACGACCCTGCGTGCGGCCGACCTTAGGAGTGGTTGGGAAAACGCCTACGTATCAGTCAATTTCCTTTTTTCTTAAAAAATTAAATTAATTTTTCCCCATTAGAAGCGTAGTAATATTTTTGTTTCATTTGGTGGCAGATGAGATGACACACAAATATTCAGAAAGCTTTCCTTTATTTTTTACAGTCTACGTTGATCAGCGACTTACAATAAATGGTAATGGTAATCTTATATATATATATATATACTAAAATAGCCGCTGCATCATGCGCAGTAAAACCCCCCTGAAACCTAACCCAGGAGAGGGGACTGTGAGGGGCGAGTGAGTTACTAATACCTTCCTTGGTTCTCCCTTAATGTGTATACCAAATTTGGTGCAGATTACCCTAGCCGTTTAGGCGTGTATAAACGAACAAACATCATCATCCTCTACACACACACACACACACACACACACATATATATATATATATATATATATATATAATATATAGTGTAGGAATAGATAAACAAGTGCCACACTCATCTTGGTCTATTAATCATAACTTTACGTTTCGAGATTAACTCATCTCATCATCAGAAGCTGTAATTTTAAAAACGTACATTAGTTGATCGGAAGAATTAAAGCAATTTACATGCAATATTTTACTTCACATAAAACACTCCACATACAAAATTACACTGCACAAATACATCAAAGCTACATTAGTTATAAAGCAGAAGTGGGGTTCTTTCTAAGAGACTAAAAGCAGTATACAACTCTAAGCTCTTAAAGACGGATTGAGATAAGTATTAGATAATGTACAATTTTGTAGAAGACAAATTATCACTTATGGTTGGTTTTTTATTCAATATAAATATAGATTCCATATTTCGAAGTTCAATTGTATTGGTGCATTTGGAAATAATATAATTATACACTTAGTGGATGATCTTTATCTCTGCAATGATTTCTAACTGCTGAAAAACTTGGATCTTTCAACTCAGAGTTAGTGCGCGATGATACACCAAGATGTTAATCTACTCTCACCTTAAATTGGAGCTTTGAGCTGCCAATGTATTCAGCATTGCAGCTTGAACACTCGTAATTATACACACTCATAGCTGTAAGAGAGGGTACACTCTCCTTATGTCTAAAGAATGAGTTAATCGATAAAATGTTTGTGAAAACAAATTTAAATTAAATTTTGAGATAAATTTTTTGAAAACTTTTTGTTGTCTTTCTTAATATGGAAATTCGATATCTTTGACTTGTTTGGGAACATTTTTCAGCAGTTAGAAATCATTGCAGAGATAAAGATCATCGACTAAGTAGGGAGTCTTTCATGATTGTTTCCAAATGCACCAATGAAATTGAACTTCCAAATATGGAATCTATATTTATATTGAATTAAAAACCAACCATAGGTGATAATTTGTCTTCTACAAAACTGTACATTATCTAATACTTGTCTCGATCCGTCTTTAAGAGTTAGAGTTGTATATTGCTTTTAGTCTCTTAGAAAGAACCCCACTTCTGCTTTATAACTAATGTAGCTTTGATGTATTTGCCCAGTGTAATTTTGTATGTGGAGTGTTTTATGTGAAGTAAAATGTTGCATGTAAATTGCTTTAATCCTTCCGATCAACTAATGTATGTTTTTAAAATTACAGATTCTGATGATGAGATGAGCTAATCTCGAAACGTACAGTTATGATTAATAAACCAAGATGATTGTGGCACTTGTTTATCTATTCCTACTGAAGATACGGTTCCAAAGGACAAGATCGATTGCTGATATATATATATATATATATATATATATATATATATATATATATATATATATACACACACACACACACACACACACACACACATGAATTGCGTGTGTGTGTTATCTGATTCCTTCACTATATTAAAAGAGAAGCAACTGCTTTGAGGGAAGCTTTCATGAAGTTAATATATTATAATTACAACAGAAATAACACAGTTAATTAAATTTAGCTTATATTTAGTTAAGGAATTCTCTCTCTCTCTCTCTCTCTCTCTCTCTCTCTCTTCTCTCTCTCTCTCGCACACACACACACACACACACACACACACAATTATTTCATCCAGCTGAATCTCTTTATTGCATTTTCTTTTTATTTTATTTTGTCGAGATTTGCTGACAGAATTGACCAAAATTTTTCAATTAACTTCTGCGATTTGTCCATTGAAACTCATCCACGTTTTATTGTATACAGTAAATAAATAAATAAATTATATATATATATATATATATGTATGTGTTTGTGTGGTGTGTGTTTGTATGTGTGTATTGTAAAGATATGTGTGGCAATTAAGAATATAAATTGATTAACTATTTGTAATTAAACGAAATTCAGCCTAACCCAGAAAGAATGATATCGTGCATCTCCGTATTTGTACTACAAGTATTTCAGAGTATCTGTTAATAACAGTACGCGAAGCGAGCCCTCGCAAATGGTTATTATCAATATGGAAGCGAAACAGCGGGCACTGCTATTATGCCCATGAGAACAAAAGCGTGCTAAATAACTGAAATAATCGTACAGTTGGACGTAGTTACTGCAATCAGAACGATTAATCTCCTTAATTACCGCTTGGATAAACATTTCTGGAAGTTCGTTTTGGGGATGGAGTAAAGAGTAATCGGAGCAGTCGATTACGGAAGGAGAGGAGAGAATGGTGTGGCGGTTCTTTTTATGTCCAATTGTTAGCAGTCGTAAGAAAGGATATAATCCTATTGTACGTCTTCTTTAGATGAGTATTGGCCCTCAGGCCCCTTTGTGCAGTAAACTGTAAACTTACTTTCATTCCGAATTTTAACGTATGACTGTTTGGAAATGCTGTTTTGTTTGGGCAAAATGGTTTTATCGCAAAACGGAAGTTTCTTTAAACTCAATTAAGTTATTAAAACTTTTAGACGAATGAAAACTTTAAAAAAAAGATGGAGAGCGAATCGTGTAAAATTACATCCACTAATATTACTCCTTGAATAATAATAATAATAATAATAATAATAATAATAGTAATAATAATAATAATAATAATAATGATAATAATAATAATAATAATAATAATAAAGAGAGGAATAATACAATAAAGATAATGGAATAATTCGTTCAAAGAAAGTTTTGAGTTTCAAATTCGTTTAAATGCGCAATTCGATCTGGTCTCACGAACCACAAACAAGAAAGAACGGAGATCTGTCATGGGACTCTCTTTCCGAATAAAATTCAATAGAAAGTTGTCGAGGCGTCCGAAAAGACAAATAAAATTCCAAATTTCATCGCTTGAAGTTTCCATTTCAAATTTTAGTGCGCCATTTCGCCTCAGTATAATTCATTCATCGGTCCCCATCTTCGGTAAGTGGCCCAATATCGGCACCATTTCCTATACGCAATGGCACCTAACGGATGAAAAGAGTGCCACAGATGACGACTGAATTAATTTTGAAATTTAAGAAAGTCTCATGACGGTGGATTAAAGGGAATAAATTTATTCCAGTCGAAGCGAGTCAATTTTGGGCTTTAAAATTTCAAATTTAATAACAGTATCGGTATTGCGGGTCTTTTTGCGGGAAATGATCGTGCGGGACGAGGGGGGAACGAGGGAAGGCGTGGGAGGGGGGGACAAGGGAAGTCGGGGGAAGGAGGACGGAGATCGTACGTTCGGGTGTAAATATTCCCATATAAGCAAGCGCCTCACGACGCTCTTCTTTGATATAAAGAGTTTCAGTAATCTCATTCTGAAGATAGATTGATAGCGAGATATTCCATTGCTTTTAAGAGCGAGTTCGTGTACCCATTTGAATACAGTCACTATAAACAGTAAATAGTATATACAAAATGACAGTTAAAAGTGATTTCCTTTGAAAAATCATATGCAGTATATACAGATCTATTTTCCATTTTCCTTATCTCTTCCCCTTTTTACATACTGTACAGTAGTTCTTTCTAAAGGACCAAATTGAATACAAATATGAAAAGTCCACAATTAACATTAATTTTGTATGTCCTCCTACATAGTTCATTTCTTTAACTGACTGCGCTGCACCTACTCCAAAAGGGATGTAACAAAATTCTTGACCGGCTTTTGGGAATTTTTTCAGTAGTTTTGACAAAGGACATCAGTCGGACGATGGCTTGGAAACCAGGGCTGGCAGGTCGGACCGAAGCCAAGACCCAGACCCAGACCTAGACCAGGTTCTAACCCGAAAGTAATGGCAGACCCAGACCCGAAATCAACCACCAAAGTGGACCCAGCCCCGGACTTGAAAGTGATGGATCTGACAGCCGGTCCTCACGCCATAACCCTAAGCACCTAACTGCTAAATTGTTTATTATATTTTTCAATGGCTGTAAACACTTTTGTAAAGAAATAGCGGTCAAAGATAGATCTGACAATATGGCAATGACAAAAAGACAAAAAGAACGACTTCTTCAGAAAGAAGGACGCGAAAGAACAACATGAGAGGGTAGCCTCTTTGAAGAAGGTGCAATGGAATTAGAAAAGTGGCCACGCCTGGCACACAAGAAAGATTCGGACGGAAAGTTCATTCGTGAAGATTCCATAAAATACTGGATAGAAAAAGGAGGCAAATTGAAAACAAAAAAGCTGCTTTGGTTGCTGTGACAAACCATGCATTTGAGTCAATGTCAAGAGATTATTTTCTGCTCTCAGCTTTATTCTCAATCCCCCCCAAAAAATTCTATATCCCAATCATTGTTATTAGACGCTGCTCTGTTTTGGGGAAACCAACAATATTAGTGAATAAATATGTTTTAAACTGATCAAAATTTTTTCTCTTATTCCGCAGAACCAGAAAAGAAATTTCTTAAACTTTTACATTTTTACTAAAGTTACATTATAGGTTTTATCATAACACTCGCCGCCAGTTTAAAACCAACAAGACCACAGGTTCTTTATCTCTCTACGTTACAGTGATAAGCCAGACGTAACCATGCAATTATAATAAGGATGCATGATAACCATAATAAATTGTAATTATGCACTGACGTCATATATATATATATATATATATATATATATATAATATATATATATATATATATATATACAGGGTGTCCCGTAAGTCTGGACCCATAGGGATTTATAATATATTTTTTTATTATGTTATTATTATTATTTTATTATTATTATTTTTTTATTATTTTTTATTATGATTTTTATTTGTGGGGCCACTTGAAAGCCAAAGTGTACGAGGTCAAACTTCAGAACATTTTCCACCTTAAAGCACGCATTGTGGAGGCGTGTCAAGAAATTTCTGCGACTGTGATTCAGAAAGTGCTGTCGCAGTGGAGATTGCGTCTTCAACTATGTGTGCGACACAACGGCGGACACTTTGAACAGATTATGTAATAAATTTTTGGACTATTTTGTAATTTTATTATTTTTCCCTATGGGTCCAGACTTACGGGACACCCTGTATATATATATATATATATATATATATATATATATATAGGTAGATTTGTTGCCTTGCATAATATAACCAGGGGGATGGGTACACCAGAGTTATATTATACACCTAATATGAGAGTCTGTATGTAACATATGGGGACAACTGTATAGGTGACTCCAAGTACCCGAAAGGCTGAGCGCGCGAGATCATGGCCTCGACAACTAATCGAAAACATTGGCACAAAATTCAGTGTACCCAAATGGGAATTCGAGAGGTACGCCATTTTTATGTCTTCGATGGTCGCAAAGGGAAATGATTATATGAGAAAGAACTAATTTTATAATTTGACGTTAGACAAAAGAATAATTGTCTGTAAACACACTATCATTATCATACTTATAAACTACACATAATGCAATATTGTACCTCTGTTGCAGGCAATCTAAACCTCATAAAATAGAGACAAGAACTTATCAATTGTGAGAAGAGAGAACCAATTATACAAGGAAGCGATTCATTCAATAACTATTTATAAAAAATTAGTTTATTTAAGGCAAATGTTTTCTTCATTCATTTCACGAAGAAGGATTACCATTGATTGAACATTTCGTACCCATTACGACAATTATCCGATTCGAATACGTAAATGGGTGAACATTTAGAACTTACCTTTCGCAAAGGAATCTGATGCATCTCACAACAGCTGAAACAAAGAGGAATTATAATTAAGAAAATTACTTACGGATTCTCCCACCCTCTCTCTCTTTCCTCCTCCTCCTCCTCCTCCTCCTCTCTCTCTCTCTCTCTCTCTCTCTCTCTCTCTCTCTCTCTCTCTCTCAATTCTTGAAACAAAGACCTTCTAAATTATGAGGAACTGAAATCGATGAGAAAAATCTTTAATAATAAAAAATAAAAAGAAGCCATCTTAAAGCTTGAATGAAACACATCTTTTGTTTTAAATATTGATATAAAGGCTTCTCAATTCGCTCCATACATTCATGGAAATTATTATTATTATTATATATATATATATATATGAGAGAGAGAGATACAAGGAATTACAAGGTCGTAAGAACACCTCAAAGACCTTTCGGTCCACTCGGGGGTGTTCCTGTTATTAAACAAGTGTTCTCCACTCCCTCCTCTCCAGAGCGGGCACGGAAAAAGGTTGAAGAAAATACATTGACCCTGGAAAAGTAGCCAAGGAATTTTTACAGGAAAGAAGAGAATATATTATAAGGTAGCTCTACAATTACGTTATGCACACATAGAAATCGTACACTGGAGATCATGGGTTCATAAATTGACAATAAATTAACAGTAAATTAACAATAAATTTTGTGTTAATCGTGCAGAAGTGAGCCCACGACAAACTGCTGGTGAATTGGGTGTGCAGGTGGGGGTTAGTTCTAGAACCGTCAGAAGATATTTCCACACTATGGGTTATTATTGTAGGACAGCTATAAGAAAGCCCATGCTAACACCTCGCAACATTGTTCGTTACAAGCAATGCGTTTCTAAACTGATTATTTCAGTAGAATTACTTGTGGGGTTGTAAAATTACTGCACAGTAATAAAAACAGATCTAGAAACATTGTGTCTATTTACTTTTGTCAGCCCTCTGTATGCACTGGCGGTCAAAATTATGGTGTCATAACGGGAAAAATAGAATTAAGGTGGTATTAATTAGGTTTACTGTCGTGAATGAACATAAACAGCAACAGAGCTTGAAGGATGCACTTTCTAATGCCAATTACGTGACATTTTTGCTCTATAATACTATAATAACTCGTTATGGGGCTAACGTATTTTCACCAACAAATCCAGTTTGGCATAGTTTAAGCATCATTTTCAGCGAATTTTCCAAATACTCCGGTGTCAAATTATTCCACTCTTTTTGTAGATGTTCCCAAAGTTGAGTGGAGTTAGTTCGACTTCGCGATATTGCCTTTCTGACAAGTTCATTCCACAATCTCAACTGGGTTTTTAGATCTGGGGATTGATGAGACCAGTTCATTATTCTTAATGCTCCATCTTCACTTCTTCTTTTCAAATATCTTTGGTAACATAGTGCTCTATGTTTGGGGTCATTATCTTGCAATCAAATGGCCGGAAAAAATGACACGATGTTGTACATTCTAAAAACTGTTCCCCGTCTGTACCTTAGGTCTGAGCGGAAAAAAAGGGCTAAACATACTCTGTAAAATATAAAGTACTTCATTGGTACATACATATTAGGTAGATAGTAGATAGAGAATAGCTGAAACGTTTATCTTCTTGACAAGTGGTGTCCTCTGGAAC
Source organism: Bathynomus jamesi (assembly GCA_023014485.1). Classification (NCBI taxonomy): domain Eukaryota; kingdom Metazoa; phylum Arthropoda; class Malacostraca; order Isopoda; family Cirolanidae; genus Bathynomus; species Bathynomus jamesi. Next base: position 489,164 of record JAJOZX010001195.1, on the reverse strand, counting down.
TATGTGAAAAATACAAATAGTATACTTACAAGGATTAAAGAAAACCTCTCGTTGTACTCTTAGTGTACGTTCGGGCTACCGAGTGTACTCTTTACTCTGTACCCTTACAGTTTGTTTCTGTCATGTGTACATCAAACGTTATTAACCTTTAAAGTTGCACAAAGATTTGTAGTCACCCTGTATGTAAAAAAAAGCTGAACGTTTTTGAACACATAAGAATTCTTGTATAAAGAGAAACAAAATTCATAAATTTCATAAATATAGGATTAAATACAATCTACTAAAGAGTGGAGAGCTGAAAGAAGAGCACTGCAACTTCATACATAGGTTTATTGCATTAAGTAAAAATTGTATTGGTTTTGGCAGCAGGGCTTTTAAGCTATAGCACATTTTTAGTGACACCATAATTTTGGCCGCCAGTATATATATATATATATATATATATATATATATATATATATATAAATAAAACAGTTGTCATGGCAACCATTTTGTTAAAGGATTAAGAAAAAATACTGGATAGGAGTTGAATAGGTGGGCGTTGCGAAGAAAGGAGGGGCCATACCCAGGAAGGAAGTAGAAGGATCGCAAGGGATAGGTAATGAAATATTGTAAACGGTTAGAGAGGGGAAAGGGAGATAATTTAACTATTGACATGAGATTGTAATATTGCAGTGACAAAAATTTTCGTCTGTAATTTTGCACACATACTACTAACAAATAATGATGTTTGTTGTTGTTTAATTTCCTCCGTATCGTCAAAGGTCACGTGATGCAAGGAAACTCCAGCTTCACGTGCGATCCAAGCCACGGATCGTTGCATCATCTGAATGCAGCAGAGAACAACTACTAAACAGTTACAGCTACTGAACAGATGCAACCTCGCTTAACTTCGCTGATCTAACGGAAAGGAATGTTGCGACTTGGCCACGACGTAGCCCATAATACTAACACGTAATCCAGATGGTTGATTTAACCTTCCAATGAATATAATGACTATATTTATTTTTTGAACTTAAATGTTTAGAGCAATCATGGTGTGGTTAGTTATAAAATACTTGGTTGTTACACCAAAGTTCCTTTTCTTCAGCGCGCTTGCAAAACCTGCGTTTTAGGTTAAAATCTGGTGTATTCCAGTGTTTCTCAGCCGGATTTTCCCCACGACCTCCGTGTCAGGGTCTTAGGTTGGCGCGTGTTTTTGCGCACAAATTACTACTACATGGGTAAACAAACTACGACCCGGGGGTTCGCGGCCCACCGTTTGAAAAACACTGGTGTATTCGTTGAAGGAGTTTGTAGATTGTGAATGATGCAATTAGAAAAAAAATGTTAATTTAACGAGGGACTCTGTTACTTAATCAGAGATGCATTGTTAAATATATAATGTTATAATGTTTCAGACCAACAAAGACCCTAGGATCCACTCATGGCTGGTCTACCTAACTGTGTTCGTAATTGTGTATGTCCTCCGTGGTGGCGGAGGGGACCTACAATTTTACGTGGGTTCCGAACCACAAGAACATAAGAAATTTATGTAACAACTTCCTGTACACTGTGTACATTGGCAACGACCAATTTAGCAAAACTAATTAATTATCGATTTAAAACTAAAGATAGAATCTCTGGATCCAGAGGATCACGTCATAATAGACTACTATCCACAAATATGTTACACTCTATATCTATTTATAACCGACATGCAAATATATCAGATCCAAGAATCCAGTCAATTTCATTACGGTATCCATCAATACTAGTACCTTGTCACGAAAAATAAGTCACGGTCCATATCGATTGTGGACCAAGTCAAAATTTACAACCATATACATTACAATATATACACTTAGGAGGAAAAGTGTAGGTGTGGCTGTAAAGACTGTACAGTAATGTAGAAATGTGTGTGCACCCATCTTGGGTCTCCCATTTAAAGGTGTTTGTGGGGCAAGTGAAGATCATGAGTTTTTCAATACCTCACAGTACTATGGGGGGCACCGCTCAGCAGAGGAATCTCTTTAAATGGGTGTGTAAGGACAGAGAGTATCCCCTAACCCAAGACGCTGCCTCCCTATATCCCACAACACTTGTGTTGAGCTGTGGGATCTATCCCCACAAAGCCTTAATTTTACTACCTTAAACTATACCCAATCTATCAACATATGCGTCTAATCGATTTTTAAACATGTTTATAGACGTGCTACTAATTACTTCTACCGGCAAACTATTCCAGCTATTTACTATTCTATGCGTAAAAAAGTTTTTGGCAACTGCTGTCTCGAACCTTCTACTTGTCAACTTACACCCGTTATTTCTAGTCCTATTATATTGAGAATTTCGAAAAAGCTATCTCTATCTACGTTATCGAACCCATTCATAATTTTGAAAACCTGGATTAGATCACCCCTTAACCTCCTAGTCTCGAGTGTTGTCAATTTTAACTCCTTAAGCCTATCCTCGTACGACTTTGACCTAAGCGACGGAATCATCTTAGTTGCTCGTCTTTGAACTCTTTCGATTTTGTCTATATCTTTGCGCATATGCGGATTCCAAAATTGGACCGCGTACTCCAAATGGGGTCTAACTAATGATTTATAAAGTGGAACTATAATATCGCGCGATTTGTACTCAAAATTTCGAGCTATAAAACCTAACACTTTGTTCGCCTTATTGACCGCTGCTGTACTTTGTTTCGCTACTTTTAAATCACTAGTGACTATAACTCCTAAATCTTTTTCCTGCTCTACGCTTGTTAAATCTTTCCCTGACATACTATACGCAAAATTACCGTTACGCGAACCTATATGCAAAATTTTGCACTTATCCACGTTAAATCTCATTTGCCATGTGACTGACCAATCAACGATTTTATTCAGATCTTCCTGAATTTTACCTCTATCTTCGTCATTAATCGCCCTACCACCCAGCTTCGTGTCATCCGCAAACTTTGAAACTGTACTGACTAGGCCGACATCTAAATCGTTAATATATATAAGAAAAAGCAAGGGGCCCAATACAGAACCCTGAGGAACGCCACTCGCTACATTAGCCCAACACGACTCCGCTCCATCAACGACCACCCTCTGTTTCCTACCTCGCAACCACTCTTCTAGCCAATTTATTACTACACCCCTGATTCCATGAGCCTTAGTTTTTTCAATGAGTCTTTTGTGCGGCACGGTGTCAAACGCTTTTTGAAAATCTAAATACACTACATCAACCGCCCGATGTCTATCGTAAACGTCAACCACGCTTTGGAAAAATTCTAAAAGATTAGTTAAGCAAGATTTGTTTCGCCTAAATCCGTGCTGCGTATTTCTAACTAGCTTATGGAATTCTAAGTGTTCGACTATACGATCCCTAATTATTGATTCCAGTAGCTTACCTACAACAGACGTTAAACTGATTGGCCTATAATTTCCCGCCGCACCTTTATCGCCTTTCTTAAAGATAGGTGTTACGTTTGCTAACTTGAAATTATCTGGTACGCACCCCTCAGAAATAGACGCATTAAAAATCTTTGTTAGCGGCACAACAATGCTATCTTTTAATTCTTTTAGTTGTATGGGATATATGGAATCCGGACCCGGTGATTTACGCGTTTTCATTTTATCAATATAGCGCATTACTCCCCTTCACTAACGACAATATTATCCAAAATATTACCATTATCAAAAGGTATTATGTCTATGACCGTAGGGATATTCGTTACATCTTCTATAGTAAAAACTGACGTAAAAAATTCGTTTAGCAAGGTAGCCATTTCCTTGTTTTCAGAAACTAGATCTCCTTTTACATTTTTCAATGGACCCAAGACACTTTTTACTGGATTTCTATTATTGACGTATTGAAAGAATCGCTTGGGGTTTTCTTTACCGTCACGAGCTATGGAGATTTCAAATTCGCGCTTGGACTTTTTTATTACACTTTTCGCTTCACGCCTCAGAGAGATGTAGTTGTTTCGTAACAACAAATTGTTTTATCGCACTTATGTTGCCTATAAGCCCTATCTCTACTCTTTATAATGTCTCCTACTCTAGAAGTAAACCACAAGGGCTTGTTGTTTACTTTCGCACGCTTAATTTTGTACGGTACACATTCCTCATTTATAGTCCTAAATACTGTTTCAAACGATTCCCACATTAGTTTTGCGTTGGAGTTCCCCATCACGTTTTCCCAATTGACGTGTGACAATTTATCTCGAAATTTACAAAAGTCTGCGTGCTGGAAGTTAGGAATTTTAGTCGAGTTAGTTGGTTTCGAGTGACTTACTGAGAGGACAAACTCTACCATATTGTGATCGCTATTGCTTAACGGTTCTATTACTTGAAGATCAGTAATTAGCCTATCATCCGTAGTTATTACTAAATCTAAAATACTGTCCAACCTCGTAGGTTCCCCAACCTTTTGACTAAGAAAGCTATCCTCGAGAAAATTAACTAAACGATTACCTTCCGCGTCTCCCTGCATTGTATCGTAATTCACGTTGGCGCAATTAAAGTCACCCATAACTAAAGCCTGCTCACTACCGATTATTCTCTTTAGTTCACGATATAACGCTTCGTCCGTATCAGCTGTTTGATTAGGGGGCCTATATATAACCGCAACAAGAAGTTTGAAGTCGTTTAATTTAAGTTCTGCTATAGTCGAATCTATCGGTTCTGGAATTGAGTGCTTTACTTCTATAACGTTCGCAATATTATCTTTGATATACAACATAACACCGCCTCCTCGCCTACCTATTCTGTTTTTAACAAAAAGTCTATAACCTTTAATTTGATACTCCCCTACAAAGTCACGTGTTTCAGTGCTAAGCCACGATTCGTTTATCGCAATTAAATCATAGTCTTTACAAGCAATTAAAGAAAAAAATTCATTTATTTTATTTCGTAGGCTACGAGCATTTAAGGATAGAACCTTCAAATTGCTTGCAATTACGACACCTTCGCGAGCGCAGGGGAAACTTGTAGAATTTACGCTGGGACCGTTCGAGTTACGGCAGCCTGAAAAGAAGAGACAGTATTATGAAATAGTCTTCCTAAACGCGCAGCTCCTACGTCATTAAGATGAAGTCCATCTTCGAGGAACAAGTCCCTCCTGCCGTAGAAACTGTTCCAAAAATTCGCATAATGCACTCCTTCCTGTTGGCAAAGAGACTTTAGGTTATTGTTAATATAGGTCGCCTTGCTGTAGAAATCGTTACGTTGGATAATTCGAGGAAGTATACCTGTTAAGACAATCTTATTAGTTTTCTCCTTTAGTCGCTCTATTAAGTCCCTGTACCTAGCCAGCAGTTCTTCCGATCTAGAATTTAAAACGTTATTAGTACCGACATGAATAACATACGTTGTAAACAATAGTGTATCATCATTCTTTTCTAAGGTTCGTTTGATGAGTGGTTTGGTTTAGGATTTTTTTATTAAAGAAGAATTGTGCGCGTGGTAAAATTATCAAAGTCATAAACCATTAAATACAATTTCTTTGATAAAGAAAAATAAGTTTTGTGAGTGTGTCTCGTATTGTTGCGGCTCGTGATTATTACCGCTGGGGCGCGTGACATTTTATTGGGTGACTGTTGAAGAAGACTGTGGTCAAAGTGAAAAGTAAACACCTCAGTATCTTGGCCTTGTAAATGGGATGATTCCTTCCTAACGAAGGTCAATTTTCGTCAGACAAACAAACGAGATGCTAACTATCTACCATGAAGACCATCAACGATTACAAAATGAATACAAACATCTTTTCCGCTACACCTGAGGTCCGCCTAGCCTTTTTGCAACAACGAACTAACTAACAGGTTAACTTTATTTACCTAACTAGGGTGCAATTTGCGTTCGGCGAAAATGCCTTCTTGCAGCCGCCATCGTGAAGCAAACGTTAACTCGGAGGTGACAAACAAGGTATGGGAATTTGAAGTCTCTTCTGTGCTGGGCACCGCCTCAGTTAAGCCAATTAACGTCGATTGGACACACATGGGCATAAAGAAAGACAAATCAGGCATTTCTGCATTTTCTTTGAAGCCCAGATTTTAACACGGTTCCAACTTAATGGAAAACAAAAGGCTTGCAGGTAGGCTTTCTCTGGACATGCAAGATCTCTGGCATGAACACAGTTGAATACGTTTGAGAGCACCTAAATCACCAACTTCTTCCACATCTATGGACTATCTAAGATCGATGTCCATTCCTCTACGTCGTATATTGAAAAAATGATCGGCATGGAAGAGTTGTACGAAGAAAACTCTGCTACGAAAAGCGCACAAAGAAGCTCGTTTAAAGTACGCCAAGAATCATCAAAATGATGGATTTACATTCTGGAAGAAAGTTCTCTGGACAGACGAGACCAAAACTGAATTATATTTGGGAACAACGAGCAACGATATGTTTGGCGAAAATCAAATGCCACATTCGAGGGAAAAACATCCTTCCTACGGTTAAACATGGTGATGGTAGTTTGCTTCATTGGGGATGCTTCAGTGCTTCTGGTCCAGGAAAGCTTATCATCAATGGAATCTTGAATTCGGAGAAATATCAGGAAATTTTAGAAAATGTATTAAGATAATTAATTTTTGCATTTTAACTTTTTTTTTTCAATGCCCCTCAAATTCTTTTAATTTTTCACATTATAAGTTGGAATTGAACTAATTTTTTTATTTGTTTCACTTTTCCAAACGAACACTAAACTTTTCATAACTGGTACAAAAGATAAGGACGAATATAACTAAAATATTTCTCTATACGAATACTTATGAGCGACACTGTATACATATATGATACATATATACCTCGTTACCGCGTTGATGTTCCGTGTGTTGGTCTCTCTTGACACGAAGGTCAAGCTAGTGGCCCCGCCTCTACGCCTGGCTTGGTGCAGGAGCGAGTTGCTTACTTGCGCTCTCCACCGCACATACCAGGTACACCCGGCTCATCTGGTATCGTTCTGAGCCAGGCGTCTAGTTTTCTCATGAAAACTTCAGTTTTGACCCCTGTAACGTTTCTGAGGTCCTTTGGAAGCTGGTTAAAAAGTCTTGGCCCCCTGACAACCAAGCTATTTTCCTTCAGTGTTGAAGAGGTCCCTTGTCGGGCTTTTAATTTGGGAACGCTACACATTCTGCCTTTCCTATTTTCCAGTGTTGTTTGGATGGTAATTGGGTTTAGTTTTAGGTTTGGTACCAGTTTTTTTATCATTTTCCATATGTAGATTATGGTGTACCTCTCTCTTCTTCTTCCCAGGGAGTACAGATTTAGTTTACGTAGTGACCAAGGGTCGGCAACCACAGGCACGCGTGCCAGAGTTGGCACACGAGGTGGTTGTCCAAAGCACGCCAAGTGATTCCCCAAAAATTGCATTTTCCAAAAAAATTTGAAATTATAAAATTATGTTAAATCATTATATTGAATATTATTATATACAGCGTGTCCCGTAAGTCTGGAACCATAGGGAAAAATGATAAAAACGGCAATAAAAACGCCGAAGAGACTTTTGGGGACTTTGTGAAATGAGCGAGGATGGTAGTGGCTGTGTCATCGTCGGTGGATGTCCTCGGAGGTTCACTGCGTGGTTTATCTCCTATGGATCCCGTTTCCCTGAACTTTGCCACAAGTTTGCCGACACAGCTGTGTGTTATCGGCGCGCGGTCTGGATGCAATCTGTTAAATTCCTCAGCGACCTCCCTCTGACTCCGATTTCCTACGAGCAGAATTACCTGGATGCGTTCTTCCTTACTCAAAAACATCATGGGCACTTGCATAAACAGAAAAACATGAATTACTTATTTTACCCTATGGTTCCAGACTTATGGGACACCCTGTATTATATATTGTATATATTATTATCTATTGAAATTAAAAAATTATAAAGGACAGTATTAAACTGCCCTTATGTTCTTTTTATATACTTCCTTTTAATTTAAAAAAAAATACTGTTAACCATGTCCTTTTATTCGATTTATTTGAGCATTGAGATGGCAATGTAAAATTGTCTGTGTATTTTTGGTTAAAATACAAATCAAAAGCGCTTTGATTTGTTTGTTGGGATTGAAATAGAGCGGACCGTTCTACGAAATATGCATATGAAAATTATAGTTGGCACGAGGGCCGTAAAAATGTTGGCATTAATTGTAAACTAGCACACTGCGTTCAAAAGGTTGCCGACCCCTGAGTCGTAGTCTTTCCCAGTTGTTGAGTTCTTTGCAGCCATCAATCTTAGCTGTTAAATGTCTCTGAGTTTCTTCTAGTTTATTAGTTTCTTCCTTTTTACATGGGGACGTCAAGACTGAGCAGTATTCAAGTTTTAGTATAATCAATGTTTTTAGCAAGGGAATCATTACTGTCCTGTCCCTTCTTTTGATATATATATATATATATATATATATATATATATATATATATATATATATATATATATATATATACACACACACAGGGTGTCCCATAAGTCCAGCATCATAGGAAAAATAATAAAAAAAGCAAAACAAAAGCTTTTATTTACAGAACGTGTTCAATATGTCCACCATTCTTTTCAATACCCAAATTCAGACGTGATACCCAGTCAGCAAGCACACGGTGAATGATGTCAGGAGTAATGGTGTTACATGCCCCAATAATGCGCTGCCGCAAATGTTCAACACTCCTAATTTTCTCTGCGTATACCAGCGCTTTGAAGTGGCCCCAGAGATAAAAATCTAGTGGCGTGAGATCCGGGCTTCTAGCTGGCCATTCCACAGGCCCTCGACGTCCAATGACCAGGAAATTGTTGGTACAGGTATTCCCTTACTTGGGTGCTGTAATGTGCAGGAGCGCCGTCTTGCTGGAACCATGTTGGGAAATTTCCTTCTTCGTTCAAGACACTGGGAAATGCTTCTTCCTTGAGCATACGTAGGTAGGTGCCTCCAGTGATATGTTCATCGAAAAAGAGGGGGCCTATGATGCGATCCTTCCAAATGCCACACCATACCATCACCCGAGATGCACCTTGTTCCTTTGAAGAGGTATACCAGTGAGGGTTGTTTTGAGACCAGTAGCGGGTGTTCTGTCGATTTACCTCACCATTTCCATAAAAAACAGCCTCGTCACTGAACAGAATGGTGGACGGGAAATTGGCATCCCGAGCATAAATTATGGTTTGTAGAAATAGAAAAATATGAATTTCTCCTATGATGCCGGACTTATGGGACACCCTGTGTATATATATATGGGAATGAACTCAGAATGGTTCCCTGAGGTTTTTTATGATACACACAGACCGTGCATGGGACGAGGAACTCTTCTAGGAAAATTAAATCCACTATAGTCCGAATAAGTAATGGTAAATGACAAATACTATAGTTTTTTTCTTTTTCATGATGCTAGCCCGACATGTCCGTTTCATGATGGGAATGAACTCAGACTCCCATCATGAAACGGACATGTTATGTGCCTTGAAAAGTGGACGCTCAATTCTGCCAGTTGAGGTTTAAGTTTTGGTTTTTGGCTAAAAATATAATAGTTACCCCTTCTCTTTGATGTATTCAATCTGACGTGAAGGCAGCGAGTCTTTTGCTTATATTGAGGTTCTAAATGTAGCTGGGCTAGGCTGCTTTAAACCCTAGATCCTGTCCCAAAGCTGGATCCTATCTGCTTTGCAGATAACTGGTGAGGGAAGCTATAATTTTGGGACCTCTTTGCGAGTGACCCGTTGCCCACGTCGGGCTAGCATCATGAAAAAGAAAAAATTATAGTATTTGTCATTTACCATTACTTATTCGGACTATAGTGGATTTAATTTTCCTAGAAGAGTTCCTTGTTCCATGCACAGTCTGTGTGTATTATATATATATATATATATATATACAGGGCGTCCCAAAAAAATGTATACACACTTTAACAGCTGATAGCTCAATTGATGTTTCTTTCTTTCCAAGTTAAACCCATTAGAATTAATAATGGCAGTCAGACTAAGCTTTGAACAAAGGAAATTCATTCTAAAATGCTACTGGAAGTGTGAAAACGCAGTTGAAGTGCAAAGACAGTTTAGGAGGGAGTTTCAAACAGATCCACCAACGCGACTTACCATCACTCGAATTAGAGATAAGTTTGAAGCCGATGGAACTGTTCAGAATGTCCACAAGAAGCGTTCCGGAAGACCACGGACATCGACAAGCCCCACAAAGCAAGAAAGAGTACTGGAAACGTATCACCAAAGTCCAAGAAAATCTGTGCGGCAAGCGAGTCGTGAGGTAGGAATTTCAGAATCGTCTGTCCAACGCATTTTGAAGCGCTGTCAATGGAAAAGTTACATTCCAAGATTAGTCCATGCTATTAATGAAGATGATGATCCGGACCGAAGAGTGGAGTATTGCGAGTGGTACTTGGCACGATGTGGATGTGGATTGGACGAAGGGGTTTCGTAGAATACCCTCCGCGTTCACCAGACCTCACACCACTAGACTTTTTTTATGGGGATACTTAAAAGACAAAGTCTACGCTAAAAACCTGCAACAGTCGCTGAATTGAGAGCAGCCATTGAACGAGAATGCACACAAATACCAAACGAAATGTTTCGTGATGCTTGCGATTCCATTGCTTCGCGTTATCAGCAGTGCCTGGACCAGAACGGACGTCAGTTTGAAAACAGGCGTTGACAAAACAATTAAATAATGTCTGTAGATTCTATTACATTTTGAAAATGAAATGTATTTTAATAAACACTGCCTTTATAAGTATTTAAAGTGTGTATACATTTTTTTGGGACGCCCTGTATATATGTGTGTAATGGTTATCGCATCTGACCGGCAATCGGAAGATCCCGGGTTCGATTCCCGGGTGGTTACCTCATTTTTTCATTGTTTCGTTCTCTCTCTCTCGTCTTGCGCGGAATATCTCCTATACAAGCGTCGTTCTTTACGTTAATTATACTGCGTGTTTGCAGTTATATAATATAATATATATATATTATATATATATATAATATATATATATATATATATATATATATATATACTGTATATTAGGGTGGAGCGAAAATATGAAGTTTAGAATATCAATTTGGAATACCTAGGAAAAGTTGTAAATGACGCTAATTTAAATGTCCACCAAATTTGAACTAGCTGCTGTTTCAGTAAGAGGCTCCCCAATGACCTTGAAAAACGCCACATTTTTGAGCTTCAGTCACTCAGTCTTCCTAAAGTGCGTGTAGTGACGACATGTGTTACAGTTTAGCTTAGCCTATTAGTATAACTACTTAACCGTTTTTGCATGTGCATGCATAAATATTTATTTCTTGTAATTCTTTGATTTAATTACATTAATTATATTTTTTCAGAAATATTAAAATGGATAAAAAAAGTAAAGACAAGGTGGTGTAGTTTATGCACAGTTTTTGGCAGTGCTAAAGAACTAAATAGCAATAGGCTTCCAACCCATGAAGAAATGTTTAGACATTATTTATGGGTAAGAGCTGACATAAAGTCCACTAATAATAACAAAAATCCTGCAGTCTCTGACGTATCAGAAAGAATCGCTTTAGATATTGAAAATATTTGGGTAAAGGCCTCAATTCCAACAGTTTCTCACAAAAGAGTTTTGCAGCTTATTCGCTCCTATCATAATAAATATATGGTGTTGATAAAGCCATACAAAGGAAGAAAACGAAACCCAAATTATCAAAACAAATTACAGTTGTTCAGAGAAAAAGCTAAAAATTTATTTGATATTGCTAGCTGCAAATGTGAGTTTGATTCATGTCACTGTGATAAAACTAAAAAGGTTCCTCGCACTGAGCAAAAATTTCTCACTGATCAAAGAGGAGATGGAAAAATGGCAAGTGGGAACATAGATAAAATAACAACTGAAAAACTTAAAAAGAATATGAAACGAAAAGAAATGGAACTTCCTCGAATTAGCAAAAGCATTTCAACTAATGATGATGCTGTAGGCCTAGGCCTTGATTCTTCTGATTCGGAGGGTGACATTTCAGCTTGTTCAGGGAAAGAATCAAACCCGACCCAAACAAGAGCTGTTGATGATGCTAGACCGTCTAACTCTCATCAACAAATGAGAGTCAATTTAGGAAATGTTGCACAAGTTTGTGATAGATACGCATATCTGACCGGGCAGGTGCATCTTTAGCATTTGCTGCCCTGCAAGATGTTGGTCTAATAGGAAATGAGGATACCTCCCTCGTAATTGACAGGAGTAAAATTAGAAGAGAAAGGACGAAAATACGGCGTAAAATGCAACAAGAAGATAATGAGGAACACTTAAAAGCTCTATATTTTGATGGAAGAAAAGAAAATTAAATGTCATATCAAGCAAGGCAAAAAATATTATTACAAGTCGGTCATTGAAGAACACAACCTTAGTAAGAGAACCAGGGTCTTGCTATGTTGGTCATATTGCACCTGTCTCTGGTACTGCTCATGGTATTAAAGATTCGTTAATTCAGTTTTTATCAGAAAATGTTCAAAACATTGATGAACTGGTGGCTATTGGATGTGATGGAACTCCTGTAAACACAGGAAGGCATAATGGAATTATTAGCCTCTTAGAATTGGCATTAGGCAGAACTTTGCAGTGGCTAAAATGTCAATTGCACGCTAACGAACTTCCACTTCGCCACTTGTTATATCACATTGATGGGAGCACAACAGGACCTGATACCTTCTCTGGAACAATTGGCAAAGCACTGAAAAATTGTGGACAATTTCCAGTTGCAGGGTTTGATAAAATTGAAGCTGATATACCATACATAGCAAATAAAGACTTAAGTACGGACCAGAAGTATTTGCTTGAAATCTGTAAAGCTGTGTGCTCAGGTAAATGTTCTCAGGATTTGTCTGCAAAAAATCCAGGAACTTTATTTCATGCAAGGTGGATAACTACAGCAAATCGAATTCTACGCTTATACATTGCTAAAGATAAACCATCAGAGAACCTTCGTGGATTAGCAACATTTGTAATGAAAGTTTATGCTCCAATGTGATTTACCATTAAGTCAAAAGCTTCATGCACAGAAGGAGGAAGACATGTCCGGAAAACCATTTCAAGATCAAGATACCTTCCACTTGAGCTGAGAAACGTTGTGGATTCTTCAATACAACGCAACGCTTATTTTGCTCACCCAGATAACCTATTGCTCTCCGTGATCACCGATGATCAGGAGCACATCAGAGAGCTGGCAATTCGAAGAATTATGCTTGCAAGAAGCAAAACACAAAAGGAGATCCGAAAGTTTACAATACCAAGGCTGAACTTTTGAGCAAAAGAATACAGTGATCTTATTAACTGGAAAGAAGAAGGGCGATTAAGTCCTCCGCTTTGGCAGCAATTAACGGAGAAGGAATTGAGAGAGCTCGCTTCCAAACAGTCAGATTTTGGAGGCATACTTGGGATGCCATGTCACACACAGGCCGTAGAAAGATGTATTAAGCTAGTAACAGAAGCAACAGCTACAGTTTGTGGAAAAGAACGAAGGGATGGATTCATTCGAGTGAGATTGGAATCAAGAAACATAATGCCATTTTTCAATACGAAATCACAACATATTTCGATAAGCAGGAAAAGGAATAAGTGGAACTCGATGTGCAGCTACCTCCACGTGGTGAGTTCTATGTACTTTGTTTATATATATATATATATATATATATATATATATATATATATATATATATATATATATATATAGAGGCGTTTTTATAGGGTTATTGTTTAGCCGATCAGCCCACCCTGATCGAGCAAGCCGGCGGCACGCAGGTAACCGATCGCCCTCTCCGGAGTGGACCAGAGGTTCAGCGCACTAGTGATGTTGTGTTGTGTTCGTTGTTGTGCTAGAGCGGTACAGTCCGTCATAATGTGTTCAATTGTTTGTGGTGTGTCTTGGCACAGGTGGCAGGTGTCGTCTATGGAGTTGTCTAGTCTGTGTTTATATGTCCGTAAGTTGGGGTGATGTCCACATCGGAATCGTGCTAAGTTAACTCGATCCGATCTGCTCAGGCTGATCTCTGACCTGTTAATGGGGCGGCTTCGCACCTAGGACCGCATTCGGACCGAGTCGTGTCAGTGCTTTGTGGGTTAGGTGTGTGTGTATGTGTTTTCTGTACTGTGTGATGTCTGTGGGGCGTGGTATGGAATGGAGTATTTGGTTATAATGTCTCTCTGGTGTTACCTTAATGGTGCGAGGTGTTGGTGCATGATTGTACATGTAGTGGCAAGGGTGTTGTGGGTTAGTTGTCGCTGCTGCCATGAATTGTGTTCCCCTCATGTCTAAATGTTCCCTAACTTTTAGTATTTTTGTTTCTGTGTGCAGGTGTTCTATTGGTGTTGTTTGAGTGCATCCTGTAATGATACGAAGTGCGTTGTTTTGTATTGTTTGTAAGGTGTTTATGTGTGTGTTTGAGATAATGGGTGCCCAGCATGGGCTAGCATAGTCCATAACTGAGCGAATATATTGTTTGTATATGAGTGATGTTGTTTCCTGCTGGTGTCCAAAGTTTGTGCCTGTTAGTACCCTAAGCTGTGTCTTGACGTACATTTGTTTTTAATGTCCTGAATGTGGTTTGCAAAAGATAATGATGTGTTGTATGTGACACCTAGTATTTTGGTTCTGTGAGTGTGTGGAATGTTGATGTTGTTTAGTGTAAGTGTGGAATTACCTGGTGTTCTTTTGTGTTGCTTGTAAGCAAGGTGATGGTTGATTTTGTGGGCGCTACTTTGAGTCTATTGTGTGTGAGCCAGTCTTGTATACTGTTTATGTATGTTTGTAGGTTATTTGTAGCGGTGTCGATGTTGTTGTGGGTGGATGTTAGAGTGATATCATCTGCATATGATGATAAGGTAAGCTTGTTATCTATGGGTGTTGGAATGTCATGCATGTATAAGTTGAAGAGTGTTGGTGAGAGAACAGAGCCTTGAGGGACCCCGTTCGGAAAAAGCTTGTTTTTGGATGACTTGCCATTAAATGTGACATGTGAGTATCTTCCTGAGAGATAGTTGCTCAGCCACCTTTTGGTGTTATTGTGCATGTTTGTGTTGAGTATTTTGTTTATGAGAGGGAAGCGTGGGATAGCATCAAATGCTTTACTAATGTCTATTGTTGCTAATAGTGTACGTTGAGCTGGTCTCTGGTTGATGCCATCCATGATGTGCTGCGTGAGGTTAGTGAGTAATGTCGTGGTTGAGTGGTGAGGTCTGAATCCATGTTGAGTAGGCGATAGTGGTATGTGTGGGTTGGTGATTTGTAAGATTAGTCTTTCTGTTACTTTGGAAGGTGTGCATAGTAAAGTAATGGGTCTATAGGAAGCTGGTTCTGTTGGATTTTTGTTTGGTTTGAGTAGTGTAATAATTTTACCTTGTTTCCATATGTCAGGAATAATACAGTGTTGGTATGAATATGTGCTGATATTTGTGAGAGCTAGTATTCCTTGTGGGCCCAAGTGTTTAAGGTGTATGTTAGATATGTTGTCTGGTCCAGTAGCCTTCGAATTTTAATGTTTTTGATGATCTTGGTGGTCTGGTCTGTATTGAAGGGTGTAATGGTCGTGTCGAGTCTGTAGGTTTTCTTGTGTCTGGCTGTTTGTCTGTCTGCGTGTTTCTGGTTGTTGTCTCTGTTTAAGTGACTTATCTTTGCGTAGTGATTAACTAGAATGTTAGCTTGTTGTGTGTATGTTGGGATATTATTTTGGCTGCGACAGATAGCCGCGTGTGAGGTGTGAATGCCGCTGTTAGAGTGGGTAATGCTGTTTATAGTCTTGTATAGCCTGTATGTATCTGTGGAGTGGTTTAGTGTTGTTATGAATTCCCTGAATGTTTCTGTTTGTTTTTCTTTGAGTTTGTTGTTTATTTCTGTGTTGAGCTGTTGTATCTGCTGTTTTATGGCTTCTGTGTGTGGTGTTTGTGTGTTATATTTGAGGTTGTTACGTTGCCTTATGAGGTGGGCTATTTCTCTAGTGTAATTTGGGTTGTATTTCCTAATGTTGCCCTTGGGTATGTATTTGTTTGCATTATTGATCTGATTAAATGTCTTGAGTGTTGTATCGATGTTTATGATGGGTGTGCTGTTTAATGTGGTGAATTGTTCCTCAGTCTGTATTTTGAACTGTTCCCAATCAGCTTTCTTGTAATTTCTGTAAGTGTGCCTAAGGCTGTTGGGGCAGAGTGTAGAATGTGTTGTAATGATGATGGGCAGGTGGTCTGATGACAGTTGTTTTTCTGTTCTCCATTGTGTATGTGTTGCTAGTGAGGGGGAACAGAACGTTATGTCTGGGGAGGAGTTTGAGTATCCTGCTTGATGTGGTATGTGTGTATGTTCTTCTGTATTGTTAAGAATGAAGAGGCTGTTTAGTTGTGTGGCTATGTTGGCGCCTCTGGTGTTGTTTTGGTTGTGCAGGTACCAACTAGTGTCTTTGGCGTTGAAGTCTCCTCCTAAGATGACATTAGTGAGAGAGGCAAGATTGTGTAACTGTGGATTGTAATTGGCTGGCACCTGAGGTGAACTATCTGGTGGGATGTAAATGTTGATTAGTGTGGTGTTGTGTTTTGCGCGTGTTTTAATGTTAACTGCCTGTATTTCTATCGTGTTATCTGCTTGGATTGTGTTTGTAATGTTTTGGGTAGCATCAGTGTAGCTAATGCTTTTACGTATGTAAGTGATGAGTCCACCCCCGTTACCCCCAGTACGATCTTGACGGATCGCCGTGAAGTCAGGGATGGTGGGTGTTTTGTGTGCGCGTTTTAGTTTTGTTTCTTGTATAAGTGCTATGTGAATGTTTTGTTTGTGTACGAATTCCCTAAGCTGCATGATTTTGTTTGTGAGGCCATCTACGTTGTACTGTAATATGTTAATATTATACTTCTGTATGTGTCTCATGGTGCTATTGTGTCTATGTCTTTGTGTATGGTGACATGTGTAAGTTGTAGTGGGGCCTGGATTAGTCTTAATGTCGCCAGAGAGTAAGAGTAGTTCGGGGAGCACGCAATTGCTCCCTGTAATTGAAAAAATAGCACGCTGAGAATAGAATAGGTTCGGCCCCGGGAGCCGATCGGCACTCTGACCATGCCACGCAACAGGCCGTCGACTGCCAGTCTGGCCAACCGTAGACAGCCCGCTGCACGGAGATTTGAGGAAGTTTGGCCACCAGCGCGTTGATGTTTTGGTTTGACGTCGCCTCTTCGCGTTGACGTGTCCTGCGCTGGAGGATGCAGCCACTGTTTAGAAGCTTCCTCGTCAGCTGCTAACACTTTTTTCACGTTGTTCTAGCTACCTGTTCAGAGGTTTTTTATAAACAAATCTCAGTTTTCTGCTCAAAACGGCTCTTTCTAATTTTAAAATTGATTAGTCAAGGAAGGAAGATTTTGACTTCTATTTTGCAGCAACAGTTGATGATATTTATGTTACTTTACTGATTAGTGAAAATGATTAGGCTCTTCAAGTTATAAAAGATTTCTTTCGTAATAATTGATAAATACGAAACACAAAACGTATATGCAAACAGGATGATGATGCTTAGACTACTCAAGTTGACGAAGTTTTCTCTTTCTCATATATTGTATCGACGTAATACTGTAAATATATTTAAAGTTTCTGCATAAATAACTTGTGTTTCACAGAAAACAAAGACTTCCCTCGATCTTCTATCACATCCAAACAGTCCAAACCTTTGAAGGTGTGGCACTATTTATAGGATAGGCAGGGTAGGCTTTGCCTCACCATTAATTTTGTCAAACTTGAGAAGCATAAATATATCAATATAAATTAGCGCAATTAGACAAAATCTGTCGATCGCGCCCTCTTAATCCAATATCATATGAAGAAACTACGATTTGGGGGGTTGGAGTTAAAGGAAGAAGATTGATAGGCGAATGGTGTATGACGTCACAAGGGGATGGGGGGGAGGGTTTGCCGAATATACAAATCACTTAACCTTTAGTATGACAAGTTTGACAACGTGTGAGTGATAGATGATGTGATCTATGTCCTTTCTTTTCAATATAAGATACTATTCTAGTGCCTTATTATAATGATAATTAGTGTCGACTATTTGTTAAAAAACAATTTTTTAAAATTGGAAAGAGAACTGCAAATTCAGATTAAAAACTCAGGTAGGCCTAAATTAAATAATTTCAAAATAATAACATCTGATAAAGAAGGCAATAGAGCCTTCTCAAATGATTGGTTTAGCAAAAAAAAAATATGGCTAACTGGATGCCCAATAAGGCAGAGAGAGAGATACAACATTATTTACACTTGGAAAATAATGGAGAAACTAGTCCCCAATCTTACTCTGAACCATGTAACTCCCCAAACAACAGTGGAAAGTAGAAAAGGAAGACTGTGTCGCGTTCCCAAATTAAAGACTAGACAGGGAACATCCTTAACTCTGAAAGAAAATAGTTTTGTTGTGAGAGGACCAAAACTGTTTAATCAGCTGCCCAAAGCCCTAAGGAACACGAGTGGTGTTGCAGTGGACATCTTCAAAAAAAGATTAGACGCCTGACTCAGAACAATCCCCGATGAGCCGGGCGTACCTGGCTATGTGAGGTGGAGAGTACAAGAAACCAACTCACTACTTCACCAAGCCAACTCGAGAGGAGGGGCGACAAGCTTGACCTTCGCGAAATGAGGAATCATCGCGCGGAACATTTGAAAGGATGAAAGGAAAGATATATATATATATATATATACATACATATATATATATATATATATATATATATACACACACATTATTAGGGTGTTCAAAAAGAAACGCAACCCATTGGAGAAGGCATATATCATTATAATCTAACGCTTTTCTTTTTTGTTTTGTTCTATTTTGGGTCGCGTTTCTGTTTAAAACACCTTATATATATATATATATATATATATATATATATATATACACGCAAAACTCTTTGGATGCTGCGAAACGTCTAAAAAAATCCATTTTCTTACACTATTTCCTTATATTTTCAAGGATTTATATATATCCATTAGATTTTTTGGTTTTCACCGTTTTTCTTTATACTTCGTCGATTACACGCATAATATTTTTTCATTTTTCCTTTTTTTCGTTCAGTCAAGAAGCTTTTGGTAGTTCAGTTCTCATTCGCTTTGTTCTAAGAAAGAAGATGGGTTTCATATATAAAAGGAAAAAATGAGTATTAAGGGTAAGGGATAAGAACGTGTGTGTGTGTATATATATATATATATATATATATATATATATATATATATATATATATATAGGGTGGCCCAAGATAAAGTAGACCCATTATTTCTTTTAACAAAACTCAGTGGGGCTACTTTATCCTGGACC
This sequence comes from Bathynomus jamesi, assembly GCA_023014485.1. Taxonomy (NCBI): domain Eukaryota; kingdom Metazoa; phylum Arthropoda; class Malacostraca; order Isopoda; family Cirolanidae; genus Bathynomus; species Bathynomus jamesi. The sequence continues at coordinate 469,900 of JAJOZX010001195.1, read as the reverse complement.
ACCCTGTATACAAGATGTCCCATAAGTCCTGTTTCATAGGAAAATTTATTTTAAATTAAATTTACAAAAGTAATACATTTGAACAAAAAAAAAGTTCAAATTTTCCTCAGGAGTGTAACTCGCTTCCATATTAGGCATTGCATTATTCTACCTGCAACAAAAAAAAAGATCCCAAAACATTTGTTTTCGTTCTCATATATTACCTTCGTAAATTTAATTTAAAATAAATTTTCCTATGAAACAGGACTTATGGGACACCCTGTATATATATATATATATCTATATATATATATATATGTGTGTGTGTGTGTGTGTGTGTGTGTATGTGTGTGTGTGTGTGTGTGTACTAAATCTGTACTCCCTCGAAAGAAGAGAGAGGTATATTATAATCTACATATGGAAAATGATCGAAAAACTGGTATCAAACCTCAAACTAAACCCAATTACCATCCAAACAACGTTGGAAAATAGGAAAGGCAGAATGTGTAGTGTTCCCAAATTAAAGGCTCGACAAGGGACCTCCTCAACTTTGAAGGAAACTAGTTTGGTCGTCAGGGGGCCAAGAATTTGAAACCAGCTTCCAAAGGACCTCAGAAACGTTACAGTTGTCAAAGTTGAAGTCTTCAAGAGAAGACTAGATGCCTGGCTCAGGACGGTACCAGATGAGCCGGGTGTACCTGCCTATGTACGGTGGAGAGCGCAAGAGAGCAACTCGCTCCTCCACCAAGCCAGGAGTAGAGACGGGCCACCAGCTTGACCTTCGTGTGAAGAAAGACTGACGCACGGAACCCTAACAAAGTAACAAGGTGTATGTATGTATATATATATATATATATATCCCCCTCGAAATCTACGTATGGTATAAAGAAAATATGAAATTTAACATATATATATATATATATATATATATATATTATATATATCGATTATGTTTGAAGAATTAAAAGGTTGATCCACACAGATCTTACTTTTGATAGACTTAAATAAAATTAACGTTGGTTTAGATATAACCTTTTATTTTTTCAGTTAAACTTCCCCTCTGAGGAAAGAATTACAGGTACCTTCGGGTTACTGTTTCAAGGAGAAAAGAAGAGGAAGCAGAGTATGACACGAGGAAGATATGAAAAGTGGCAGGTTGTGTGGAGGGAGGGGTGTTGGGGCACAATGAGAGAATACAGAAAGGAGGAGAAAGGAGTATACAGATTAAAATGGGAAATGAAAGTAAAGAAATGAGGAAAACAGGAAATGACTAGCTGGAAAATGAAGAATTTTATTAATAGTTTGTAAGAGATGTAAACGAATAAAAAAGAAATGAATTAGTAACAAAAAATGAAAAGGGAAATGAAGGCGAGGTGGGTAGGGGGGGGGAATAAAATTGTGTGTTTCGGGGTTGTTTAACCTCCTCGTAACAACAGAGGTCATGAAGGGAGGGGGACCTACAGCTTTACGTGGAATCCGAACCTCTGGTCACTACATCATCTACAGTCAGAGGACAGTCCCCCCATCCAGCTATGACAAAGACCCAATGTCACTCAACTTTGCTGTTCGAAGGGAAGCAGTGTTGCCACATACCAAACGACGCAGCCCAAGAAAATATAAATAAAGAACGAAAAATACATTATGAAAGAAAACGGGATGAAGGAAAATGAGAAATGAGGAGAAACTCTCTTAATATATTTTTTTAATATCTCTGTTTATCTTTATCACTGCAAGGAAGGAACAGTTTAAAAATATGACGCAATTTCCATACAAATATTTAATTACAAAAATCCCCCTCGAAATCTACGTATGGTATAAAGAAAATATGAAATTTAACATTTTCCTCATCTTTAACATTTGTTTAAAAAGAAATGCGAGGAAAAATTTGTACGTAATCTTCTCTCAAGATTTTGCGTTTTTAGAAATATTTGGCCATCTTTTGTCTCGCGGGAATTATGAAAGTGAAAAATAGGAGCTTTATAACATTGGTTAATCGCCCGTAATTTTCGGGTCGACCCCCATTTTTTTTTGGTGTGTGTGTGTGTGTGATGGGTGTGGTTACCCTCGTATCCCCTCTGACAGACTGACGGATAGCGATTCGAAGAATTTTAATAACAATAATATTTTATTGTTCAGAAGATAATAGAGAGAATAAAGTGTCTTTTAGTAAAGACGGAATTTTAAGCGTTACATATAAATTATTATTATTATTATTATTATTATTATTATTATTATTATGTTTCTTCAAAAATGGAAAATGGATTGTAGACTTACTGTAAATTTATAATTCTGTTTATGAGTTTATATTTTACCTAGTCAGCGAGTCCAACCCTTCTACAGTATTTGAGGCATGAGATCTTTGCAATTTAGGTTTGGCATATTTTGTAGTTCTTTTTATGTGTACACAGAAACAGTAATAAGTGTTTGAGTTCGGTTAATGCCTTATTTTGGTCACTCCAACAGGACGGTACAGAGAGTTGAGAAAAATAAATAGATACCCTCGGTTTTTTCCATAGTTTTTGATTTGATAATAAAAGTCAATAAATAATAACAGATTTATTAAATTAATATATTTAGATTGGTGTTGCCATTTGTTCTCGAGGACAATTATCGTGGTGTCTATTTACTTTTGTCAATCCCGTGTACGTAGAGATGCAATTGGAGTTCTCGTTTAAAGTTAAAATGTAACATTATCAGTGCTCTTCTGCAAGAACAACTATTACAATATATGTTTTTCAGCTTTAATTAACTCTTGAACCTTATAAATTCTCATTATTTACTGTTCTCAAAAGGTCAGTTCCGATTCGGGTTTTCTTTCTTGAAATTATTTTATTTATGTTCGTCAGCTGATATTACACTGAATCCCGCAGAAATTAAATGAGCTTTTAAAAACCCTTGGAACGTACGAGTTTATTTGCGAAACCTTACAAACGGGGCATCAGTGATGTAGGTCTCGAGATCGGTCTCGGTCTCGAGACCGATCTCGAGACCCAATTTGCAGATCTCGATCTCGATCTCGGTCTCCGCTATTTAGATCTCGGTCTCGATCTCGGTCTCGACAGACGCGGTCTCGGTTTTTCTCCCCGAGACCTTTCGAGACCTCTCGAGACCGTAATGAAAAATACATGTTATTGGCATACTGATGATGGTGGCTTGGTTGAACAGACACAATTCAGAATGTTTATGAAAGTTTGTAAAAGTAAGGGACTCTAGATATTCACTAATCAGTCACCCTGTTTTGAGTTGCACGTTTGTCTTGCGGGGGGGGTCTGGATTTTTTTTAGGTTAGCGCTACAACCCCCCCCCCCCCCCCGCCCCTGTCAGATCAATTTTATTGAAAATGGAAACACTAAATAGAGAATTATATATATTATATATATAAGTGGGTGGACATTGAAGTACTGATAAAGATATTAAAGTAGAACTTAAAGAGGAAATAAAAGGTATGTTATAATTTCATTATAAATTTTTAAAATTATCACAGAATTCATTATACCGGTATATTTTTTATCGTTAAAATTCATTATAGATCTCTTTGGGCTGAGTGAATGTTGAATTAATGTCATATATATATATATATATATATATATATATATATATCTATATATATATATATATATATATATATATATAATATATATATATATATATATATATATATTATTTAGACCTTATGCTAATTGCCATGCCTCTGTTTATAGTACCGATATGTCAATTTATTTTTCATAGAAATGGTGTTGGAAAAATGCTATACAGAAAACTCAAGCACGGAGAATGAGCAGATACAGAGAGACAGCGCTCATTCTCACAGCAGCGATGACGAAATAAAACAGAGTCAAACCAAAGTTCCGAGACTAATGGCAAAATATCAAAGCTATCGGTCCAAGCAGAAGAACGTTGAAACTGGGAAGATTTTGAACCGCAGGGAACAGTTGCGGCGGTACCTCTTAGAGATCGATGACTCATATTTTAGACAACTGCTCTCCAATAAAGTTTTGGCACCAGAAAAGGGATAAATTTCCATCACTGGCCAATATTGCCATGACTGTTTTAACAGTGCCTGCCTCTAGTGCTCCAATTGAGCGTGTATTTAGCCATGGAGGCATAATAATGAGGCCCCACAGAAGAACTTCAGCAGATCTTCTGAGCATGCTGATGTTCCTTAAGTGTAATGAGCACCTATCATGCTTTAAATAAATGCACAAGTCAAACTGGGTAGTGGGTACGGTCATTAAACCTTCTGTAACAGATACAAAAGACGTAAATAAATAAAAAGTACGTATATATATATATTATTCATTTGTTAATTTATAGGCTACACTTTTTGCATTCAACACACTACATCTGAGAAAGTAGTTATTAGTTTATTAATATACTTAACATAGTCTAATTTCCATAGTAGTGCAAAACAAATTGAAAGGGCATGATCTTGGTCTCGATCTCGATCTCGGTCTCGAATTTTAAGGGTCTCGATCTCGGAAGGTAGATCTCGATCTCGAACCTTTGATCTCGGTCTCGATCTTGGTCTCACAGGATCAGGTCTCGGTCTCGGTCTCAGTCTCGGACTTGGTGGTCTCGACTACATCACTGCGGGGCATATATTGGTTTATATCAAGATGCCACGAACCTTACATAGAGAAAAATGCAGGGATGGGGAGTCGGAGTCGGGAGTCGGAGTCGGGAGTCGGTAAAACGACCGACTCCCGACTCTTTGATTCAATTTCTATATGCCAACAATTTACCAGAATACTACTCTGCCCTAAATAAATATCTTCCTGAACTAATTCTAGATTCACATTTCCACATTTGATTTATTGTTCTGGTAAATCTTAGCAAATGAATTTCATATTTCTATTTTCTATTTCAGGATACTAGGTACCATATAAAAATTGCAATATATTAATTATTAATTTAATTAGCCCCTATTAGTAAGGAGTCGTGGGCCTACACGTTGGGGGAGTACCTATGAAATGATTAAGCGCCTTCTTGAATTGAAGCCATACCTTATCGATATGGCAAACCCAGATGTAACAATGACTGATATCCAGTGGCAGCAGGCAAGTCAACTTGAGGTATTACTTAAGTACCCATATGTGGTTACAAAGAAGTTTCAAGCAGCTGAATTGACACCTGGCACATTTTACAAGGAATGGACAAATATTAATTATAAACTATCTCAAATTGGCGGCATTGTTGCAGATGGTATAAGAATGTCTATGCAGTGTAGAGAAGAAAATTTACTGAATAATGACGTGCTATTGGCTGCAGTTTATGTAGATCCTATGCACAGGGTACTTTTAACTGAAGAACAGATTGCTAGAGGAAAGTCAGCTCTGTGTGATGTAGCTGTGCGAAAGAAAATGTTAAATGAAACAGATGCCGCAAGTAATTCAGAATTTGAAAGCTGCTCTAGTCCTGCCATTATGCAAAGCTCCTGCTCAAACTCTGAAGAAGAAATGGATTTTGAAAAATATCTCGATAATGAAGAAAATCAAAAAAAGTTAAGCGATGCCGTTTGAGTCAAGATGATAAACCTATAAAAATAACCCCATTGACCAAATTCAGAGAAGACTTTAATGCAGCTTTAACAAAAATAGAGAAATTTGATCGTTCATTAAAACTTGATGTGATGAATGCCATACCAAAGTATCCTGAATTAGTGCAAGATGTAGCCAGAACTGTTACTGCATTGCCACCAACACAAGTCAGCGTTGAAAGATTATTTTCAGCTCTTCGGTTAATTAAATCCCACCTACGGGCTAAGTTGAAGGAGGACATAATTGATGCTATACTTTTCTTAAGAACAAATTCTCCTTAGAGAGTTAAATTATTAAGTATGTTTTTTTAGCCTTTTTTTAATATTTAGCTTCAATATTAGCATATCATAATATATAATGGAAACAAAATATTCTTTACCAACTTTTTTTTTATTTAGCTACGGTACCGTACACAACATTTAAATTTTAAAATTGTTAACCTAATGAGGTTATAAATATTTTATACGAGATCAATCTCTCTTTCTGTTAATTTTTATTTGTGTGTAATACAACATTAAAATTGTATTAAATTACTAAACTGTATTATTATCGTACCTACTTTATTGCATTTATTTATACTTATATATTTGAAAGAGTCGGGAGTCTGGAGTCGGAGTCGGTTTTTAAAAATACCGACTCGGGAGTCGGGAGTCGGTTGTTTTTGGCCGACTCCCCATCCCTGGAAAAATGTATCGCAGTCTTGGTGCTCACGACTTAACATTTCCTTTGGCTCAACTGACTGGGAACTCAAACTGTGGTCTCAATTAGATAGATTGTTCAAAATAGATAGATAGATTGTTCAAAATGGGTTCATATTATAAGTTTCGCGATGCCAACAAAATACACGTTTCTCGGTGCCCAGGAATGCCATCAGCTGTTACAGAATGAACCAAACGAATCCTTGTTCGTCAGTTGATTTCCAGTACGTGTGCAAAGCTTGCCGACATTGCTAATGTCGTAACTTTGTACCACACACATTTCAACAGCATCTCCACAAAACTATATACAATGGATGCATAGCCTTGAAAACCTCTGCTCGAAAAAAGCAAGTGAACAGCAATATGAGATACTGGGAAGATGAAGCTGGTAAGCATCGATGGATGTCTGAATTCCAAAAAATACATGTTCGTCAAAGAACTTTTTTTCAGTGGTCCAGAAAAGAAAACCAATTTGACACGTACGTGTTGCAAGAAGTCTGAGTAGCCTGTTACACCTCACAATTCAGTACTCGGTGGCAGTGACAAAAAGGGTTAGTTCTTCCTTTCGCTCTCGTAGAAGTCGATACGAATCCTGTTGAGCTTGAGCATGTGTGGGAATGTTTTCATCGTCACTTAACAAGAACAAAGCTTCCTCCAACATCTGCATCGAATCTAAAGTCTATCAGTAATATTACACTATCTATCTATATATATATATATATAATATATATATAATAATATATATATATATATATATATATATATATATATATTGGTCACAAAGTCCCTTTGCAGTGAAATTACAGCATATCCGTATGTTTGCCCTTGTTTTTCATGCAAAGGGACTTTGTGGGCACCCTGTATATCACAAGCACAACTATAATCTATTGCTCGCCTTAAAATGATAATAATAATCAGCGCGGAGGGCCAGAAACTGTAGAGCGCTCAGGCCAACTGATGCGACCCATTGCGCTAACTTCCAGATTAATATTCCCAGGACCATCGAGAGTTGAACCCCCGACCTTATTGTCTTTACTTCGCTTATAGGAAAACGGTGTTACCCACTGAATTACGGGTACTGGCATCGTCTAAGAATAGTTTAACGTTTAAAATTAAGTTTCGTTTTATCGTTGATTAAAAATATTTCCTTTCTGCAGCACGTTAATCCAAAGACCGCGATCTGTAGGATTTGGATATGCAAAATAGAATTAAAACTTCAGTAATGGATGGTTTATTTTGTAAAGACATTATAATATTTTGTTCCACTGAATGCAGGATTGGTAATTGGCGAAACTTACTGTGACCCGAAAGAAAGTCAAGGCCAACGATCTTTCAGGTTTTACTTATAAGGAAGGTTGACAAAAGTAGATATACCACGATGATTATATATCCTCAAGAACAAATGGCAAAGCTCATCGTGGAATGCCAGAACCCGTGTCAGTTTTACATAATGCAAAAATGGGGAAAGCGACACGATTCTAAATATATTGATTCAATAAATCTGTTATTTATTTATTTATTGATTTTTATTATCAAATAAAAACTTATGGAAAACCCTGAATGTATCTACATTATTTACTTCTGTCAACCCTTTGTATCATTGTTGCTGAAAACTTTTACGCAGAATATTCGCTGAATATCTCGTCTAAAATTCTCGTCTTACAATTGTTGAAAGATAATGCAATGCATAGCTACTATGCAAATCATTTTAAAATTCAGAGGTGGCGAATTATATGTCGGATTTTCTCCGTGGGAGCTTCTTTGTATGTTTCTGTTTGTTTGCGTTTATTTTTTTAATGGATTTTGTTTGTTCTTTCATGTTTATTAGATTGTTTTTGTATTTGTTAGTTTGTTTGTATAAGTGTATGTGTGGGGAGGGGGAGGGTTGGCTTTTCGGAGGGGTTCCAGAGTAAAGTATATCAGAACATAATATGCTATTCTATAACATGCTATTCTATCATTTGTTTTGATGGATTTCAAGTATGGCTTCAAAACGTCAGCGTTCGTAGCTCAGTGGGTAACACCGTTTTCCTATAAGCGAAGAGAAGACACTGACGTGGGAGGTTCGAACCCAGAAGATGCCTGTAATAATATAATAATAATAATACACGAATTAGAGCAATGTACCAAATTAGTTAGCCTGAACGCTGTGCCAGTTTTTGGCACTCATCATTAGTAATTTGTACAAGGGCTAATTCCTATCGTGTGTGTGTATATATATATATATATATATATATATATATATCAGGGCTGGGGTCAAATACACTTTGTCAATTACAAATACAAATATGGTATTTTGGAATTGTTAAATACAAATACAAGTACACACTTGCAGCTTTTTCATTTGGCAAATACGAATACTTATTGTTCAAATACAAATACGAGTTTTCAAATTGGTTACTTGTGCCTTTTATCAATTAATTATTTCTTCCCGTTTGATACTGTTCAAGTTAAAAGTAAACAAAAGTGAGCATTACCAAAACCTATTTCATTAACAATTAACAAAAAACAATTCGTTACTGGTTACACTTTACAAACATCAACTCTTCAAAACACTTACCAGTTAAGGTGCACCTCAAAAAGCGAAAAATCTTCTGTGCAACATTCGGATCCCAAACTATTCTCCTGGCCCAACCTACTGACTCGCTGAGGTGTTGTATTTTACATTTATTTGAGCAAATACAGCAAATACAACGATTAAACAGAAATAAAATACAAATGCACATCTTTCGAGATTCTGAAATGTAAATACAAATATGGAAAATGACTGTATTTTAAATACAAATACATATTTGACGCTCAGTTCACACACACACACAGACACACACACATACACACACACACACACACCTTTGGTAAGCTGCCGCCCGAATTGTTCATTCTGACGAAGGTCAAGCTTTCCACTCCACCTTAGACCTACAATTTAACGTGGAATCTGAACCACGCCCCACCAGAAGTCCAGCGTCTTAACCACAAGGCCATCCAGGGTACCCTTTATCTACCAACCACTTTCTTTTATTGTGTGGAAGGATGAACAGCTGGATTTTGCTGCGCGCCGGCTGCCGACACCGGGTCTCGATCCCGGGCCGATGTATTCGTAGTCAGCGACGCTAACACTAACACACCGAGGGGCATATATATATATATATATATATAATATATATATATAATATATATGCGATGAATTTCACAATTAAACACGTGAAATGAATGGATGATGAAACCCACAAGGAAGAAAGAAAAAATGATTCCAAGGCTTTTCGCGTATTCAGAAGTACACCTCGTCAGGGAATAGGAAGTACACCGCGTCATTCCCTGACGAGGTGTACTTCTGAATACACGAAAGGCCTTGAATCATTTTTCTTTTCCTTGTGGGTTTGCATATATATAATATATATATATATATAATATATATATATAAGTATTTTTAAATTTCAAAGTGTAATATAATTCAGACTTTATATGAGAAAACTAAGAATTACGAGGAAAGAAAGGAGCCGCGATTGGTTGATATTGGCCAATCACGGTTGGTTTTTCAAACGTTTACGGCTTTTACAGCCATGCCATGAGCATGATAAAAAAGGTGGAAACAAGCTTTTAATCTCTTCTGTACAAACAGAAAGCACACTAAATTGGGGTTTTACGGATGGCGGTCTACACGGTATTAATAGGTAATCCTTCCTAGAATTAAGGATTATCTCTTAAGAAGATTAAAAGTTGGAAGTTGTGTTTTATGCAAATTATATCAAATTAAAAAAAGGAGTATTTTATATATATTTTATGAAAGTTACATAGTGAGCAGGGGCGTATCCAGGATTGTAGGTTGGGGGGATTTCCCAAATCAAAATTAATTCGCAACAACTAATATCACGTCTGCACTAGTGACTAACACTGGTGACAAATGACGGGAAGACTGCGCTGTAAAAATATTTATTATTATTTGTTATGTGATTTATCCTTTGAGTAGGAGGGGGGGGGGGGGTTCTGGCAACCAAAAGAAAACTCCTGGATACGCCCCTGGTGAGTGTAGTAGCCTATTGACGGTAGGCCCTATAATAAAGGTAATTAAATTAAATTAAAGTAATAAAGGTTTGCTTGATTGAGGTCACCATCTGATGTTTCGATTAGAATAAATAAATGTCATTAATAAAGAAAATTAATAAGCTTCGTTGGTTTTTTCTTTTAATTAAACTGAACGAGAAAATTATAAAAGTCAAAAAGTCGCACTGAACGTTACAAAGCTCGAAATGAAATGAGCGGTTATAAATGCTGATTGAATTATCGAGAATAAATGTTAATTGTATTGAAGGACAAATGTACAGTATGTAAATGACGTTTTAATAATAATGAATATATAACAATAACGCACGCGCAAATTTAGGGTCATTAAGGTTGTAAAGGAATGACACAAGGCCGTCCAAGAACCCTGCTGGATTAGGTTTGGCATCCTGAATAGCGCCAGTTTAGCTAAAGAGAGATGCGATGGCACGCTTGTAGCATGGACCAAAGGATGCCCATATACGGAATTCTTGCGAAGAAAAGCACGCACGAATGAACGCTTGTCTGTAGACGTCGCTGCGATGGCACACTTGCCCAGAATCAAAGGATGCTCATATAAGGAATGCCTGAAGCATGTCTCTCTCTTCTCTCTTCTCTCTCTCTCTCTCTCTCTCTCTCTCTCTCTCTCTCTCTCTCTATATATATATATATATATATATATATATATATATATATATATATATACACAGGGTGAGCGGAAAGTCCCTGTGCACTGCAAGAAGTGTAGTGAACCTGTACCTGCACTGTGTTGGAAGTGAACAGGTGCACAGGGACTTTTTGCTCACCCTGTATATACGAGTGTGTGTGTGTGTGTGTGTGTGCATATATATATATAATATATATATATATATATATATATATATATATACCAGAACAGGTAGGCGGGAACGGATCCATCTCGGAAGACCACAAGGCTACAGAACACGCAATACCAAAGGACAACGAACTTAAAATGCACAAGGGGCAATGCAAAACAAAGAACATAAACATTGTCCTGGCAAATATTCAAGGAATAAAACCGAACAACTCACTAAACAAAGTTTCATACCTGAAAGATTTTATGGACGAAACAAGGGCGGACATCGCATGCCTCACAAAAACACATCTTAAAGATTGCCAAGGAAACTGCGATAACTGCGAACATTGTATCGATAAGAAAGAATTGCATATCGATGGATTCAATTTACTAAGAGCGGATAGAACAGCGAGACGTAAATGTGGATGCGCTATTTATATACATGAGAGGCATATGAGAGACGGTAATAAGTAAATCCAACAGCTTCGTGGAAACCCTTGCAGTGAAAATAGAGAAACTAAACGTAGTACTGACAGTCATCTATAAACCTCCAAACTCTCCAAATGAAAAATTTTTGGATGCCTCTGCAGCGATTTTAATTTCCCATTTATAAAATACAAAAAGGTTGGTAGAAATGTATTTATACAGCAAGATGAGGGGGACACAAGAGAGGACCAGGAGCAAGCAAAAAATGCTGATGGCTCGAACAAACGAGTTTATGCTGACACAGGAGATAACAGAAAGTACCAGGAAAAATAACTGCCTAGATCTGGTATTCACAAATAACACGAACTTGACTGCCGATATAAAAATAACCCCAACTATTATCTTAGACCACAACATAATCGAGTTATCAACAAATATGGCGATAACATTAAAAGACGATACACGTACGGAAGGAAGAAGCAAATGTGGGGCTTTTAACTTGAACGCCAAGACCATAAATTGGTGGTAAGAAATCAGATCACACATGGCTCAAATAGAGAACAGTTTTAGACAACAAAACAACTGAGGAAATGCTAACAACCTTGGAAGAAAAGACGCTGAGAATTTTAGAAAAATATGCTCCGAAAGCACGGCCAAAAGGAAAGAGGAACTGGCTAGAGAGGCAAAAGAGAAGAATATTCTGCAAAAGAAAGAGAGTAGCGACGAAGTTAGCTAACTGCGGAAACAACAATACCAGGAAAGTAATACAAGAAAAACTGAGGAGTATCGATAAGGAAATACAAACTCTGATAAAGGGCCATACAGAGAGGGAAGAAGAAAAAGCGGCAGAAGCAATAAAAAAAAAATCCAAATACTTCTACAGCTATGTGAAAAGGAAAACAAAGCGCGCTCTCTATCGGGCCCTTAAAGAAGGGAAATAATAAACTAACAGACGATCTAACAGAAATATCTGAAACATTGAGAGCCCAGTATGAATCGGTCTTCAGTACCCCAAAAAGTGACAAAGCGATACCTGACATAGATGAATTCTTCGGAGAGAAATTGCAAGGAGAGTGTATAACAGACTTTGATTTTACCCCAGAAGATGTAGCGAGAGCTACAGGCCAAATGAAATCACATTTAGCTGCAGGTCCGGACAAATGGAATGCATTATTAATTAAAAACTGTAAAAATGAAATATCTACACCCTTATAATGGATATGGTGAAGATCCCTAGACACTGGGGAAATACAGAGCATTTGAAAAGAACAAACATTGTCCCTATATATAAAGTAGGGGATAGATCTCAAACAAAGAACTATAGACCAGTGTCTTTGACGTCCCACCTCACCAAAATATTTGAAAGAATAGTCAGAGAGAAAATCTATGACTTCTTGGAGACACTGGAAAGAAGGAGAGAGAGGTACACCATAATCTACATATGGAAAATGATCGAAAAACTGGTACCAAGCCTAAAACTAAACCCAATTACCATTCAAACAACGCTGGAAAATAGGAAAGGCAGAAGTGTGTAGTGTTCCCAAACTAAAGTCCCGACAAGGGACCTCTTCAACACTGAAGGAAAATAGCTTGGTGGTCAGGGGGCCGGCCAAGACTTTTTAACCAGTTTCAAAAGACCTCAGAAACTTTACAGGGGTCAAAGTTGAAATCTTCAAGAGAAGACTAGATGCCTGGCTCAGGACGGTACCAGATGAGCCGGGTGTACCTAGTTATGAGCGGTGGAGAGCGCAAGAAAACAACTCGCTCTCCACCAAGCCAGGCCTACTGTAGAGGCGAGGCCACCAGCTTGACCATCGTGTGAAGAGAGACCAACACACGGAACATCAACAAGGTTAACGAGGTATATATATATATATATATATATATATCAGTTCCCTGTAGTGATTCCTTAGCACACAGAAGCCAGGCTCGTTGTCCCATCTTTAGAGCTGACCTGGTGCAGGAGAGAAAGAGAAGGTTTCCTGAGCTCTCTATCTAACATCACCCGGTACACCCGGCTCATCTGGGATTATCCTGAGCCAGGTGTCTAGTCTTCTTTTGAAGACTTTTATTTCGACATCGGTGGTGTTCCTAATTTCTGACAACAAAATTATTTTCCTCCAGAGGTGAGGCTGTCCCTTGTTTAGTCTTTAGTTTGGGAACACTATTAAACATTGTCTTTGTTGTTTGGATGGTTATAGGGTTCAGTTTGAGGTTAGACAAGTTTTTATTTTATTTTCCATTCATATATTACTGGTGTACTCTTCGCCTCTTCTTTCCAGCGAATATAGACTTAAGTTATGTAATTTTTATGAGAAATTTAGTTATCTGCAGTCACTGATCATGGCTGTGGAATTTCTTTGACTTTCTTCTAGCTAATTAATTTCTTGTTTTCCTTTTTTATATGGGAACGTCTAGACTGAACAGTAGGGTGTATCATGCTCAGGTCGAATATTGAAAAACTTGGAATTTCAAGATTGGCAGTATGTATTCCCATGTAAAATTGAATTTTAAGAGGGGTTCGTCTTCTGTAACGTTTGCGAAAAATTGCATTTAAGTGTTCAAAATCGCACTTTTTTGTCGAAAAATGGGATTTTTGGCCAATTTCAAAGACTTGGTAACCTCAAATGACCTCCATATGTTCCATATTGTTCATATACACCCTTAAGCATTTCTAGGGGCAGGCTTGGACCCATTTAAGATCAGCCAAAGTGGTTCATAACCCCTAAAATAACCAAAATCACCCAAAATGGCCCAAAACTAAGGAATTGTATGATTTTTAGTCTCCTATACACCACATTTCGCGGCTGTTTTCTTCATCAGGCAGAATCTTTTTGTTCTTCTTTCTTGTTCTTGCATTTTCTTTTTTTTAGAAACGCCTCCACCAATTTTTATTTATTTTCTTCTCGGCATCACTGAATGTGATGGCACCTGCCCCCACCTTTCCGCAAGCTGCTGTGACGTTCAACCTTTTTTTGGCAATTGCAATTCTTCTTTAATATTTGTATAAGTCCCTCCTCCACCCCCTGCTTGTAATAATATGCTGGTCAACTGAATGTTTTGAGATTTTTCTTCTGAAGGCATCTTGATTTGTCTAGCAGGTCTTGTAGAGATCTAAAACATGTTCATAATGTCTTGCTTTGGCTTGAAAACTGGCAACAATTCTCTGTGATCGATCCTAGCACGAACAAAACCATCTCTCCTCTCTTGCCCATACACTGCATGAGCTGCAGCTGAAACTTCCTGGACTGCTCTTTCACAGCTTTGAGTGTGAACTGAGAAGTTCTCAACTTCAAGTGGAGACCTGAGAAGCTCCTCAACTTCTCCTCTTGACATCTTACAAGTGAAGAGTGGCTCATACAGTTTCTCCTTATCCCAATTAATCAGAGTAATTGGAGAAGTGGCATCAAAATTCAGTTTAGGGTTTCCATGAATTCTCAGACTCATGTCTCCATACTCAGACTTACCTCTGATCTTCTTGATCATCTCAACCCCCCATGCCCTCTCCTCATCCTCACTGCACAGGAGAGAGGCAATGAGTTCTCACTATGAGCATGATATGCTCCACGAACTATCACACGAGTGATTATGTTCCTGACTTCAGAGGTCTGGCTTCTCAGCAGTCCCAGAGCGGTCACAATATGGTGAGGTCCATACCTCATGTGGTGCTTCACCTTGATCTCAAAATACATCTTAAAGTAGAAGTCCAGGCAGAACTTCAGCAGCACCTCCAGCTTCTTCAACACCTCCCCCTTCAGACCATGCTGCCTCATCCACAGCATCAACAGAGCCTCACCTGTAGTCAGCCAGCGTGACTGATTCAGTGGGCCACACTTCAGACCAGCAACTTCCTTGCTCAAATCTCCTGTCTTGAGAGCTTTGATCAGTAGGTAGCAGTTCTTCTGGTCAGTGCTAAGGTTCTGTACACTGTCTTCTGGCAGTTCAATTATATCTTCTTCTCCTGGCAGAGCCTTGAAGCTAAAGTTGATAGGTATGTCATTGATCTTCTCCAAAAGTTTCCCTATTGGGCCACTGAACCCAGACTTGTGCGTGTAGGGACCATCAAGCTTGATGATCATGTGCCTGAGGCTGAGTTCACTAATATGCAACTGGCATATCAGCCAGTGACACTTGTGACCTAGCAGTCTCTCCAAATGAGTGATGGCTCCTCCATCAGGTCCTGTGTGTGGAGTCACCACCAAGGACCACAATAGTATCTTTAGCACCATGAGCACTAATCCACTCAAACAGAGCCTGAGCTATTTTCAGTGCAGGTTTTTCATTTCCTTCAGGTTCTTCTGGTGTACAATGGAAGAGATACTTCCCCTCAGGTTCCCAGGTAACACTATAGTGCTCTTCAGTTGTAATATCAGGATGGAAGCGGCCAGTTTCTTCATTGTACCTCATGATCTTTGTCTTCTTATCTTGTTTTCCATCAAAGAAAATTCCCTTGATCTCCTCTCCCTCTGTCCTTTTCTCCAGGGCCTCCACAGAGGCACCTATTACAGACTCCTTGCCCCTCCACATCTTCATCCTGTCAACAGCTAGATATGCCTTATCAGCAGATAGATGGCCAGTAGGGTGGAGTGAAAAAATTTTTTTTTTTGAATTTCAAAATGCTTGGGGTCTAGAAAGTTGCGTATTTATGTGAAACGTACTGTGTGAAATTTTTGTAATCGTACGGCTATAATTAAATTATGCACAGTGAACTCAAACTTTTTAAAAATTGGCAAAATTACTAAATTTTTTTTTAATTTCAAAATGCTTGGGGTCAGGAAAGTTGCGTATTTATGTGAAGCGTACTGTGTGAAATTTTTGTAATCGTACGGCTATAATTAAATTGTACACACTGAACTCAAAGTTTTTAAAAATTGGCAAAATTACTAAAATTTCGCCATTTTTATTTTGTTTTTTTTGGACACGTACTGTGAAATTTTTGTAATTTTGTAATTTAATTTAATAAAAATGGCGAAATTTTAGTAATTTTTCCAATTTTTAAAAACTTTGAGTTCAGTGTGTACAATTTAATTATAGCCGTACGATTACAAAAATTTCACACAGTACGTTTCATATAAATACGCAACTTTCCCGACCCCAAGCATTTTGAAATTAAAAAAATATATTTTTTACTCCACCATAATGTCCAGCTTTGATGAGATCTTGCAAGAAACCAGTTGCAATCGCTGCTGCAGGAGTGTTTGCCGCCTTGAACCTGCCTGCAGCCGCAGCAGTGCTTGAGATATCCATGTAGTTCCTCCTGGCAGAGGTGGAGACTTTGCCAGTGTTGACACTGGAGCTTGTGCCTGGTGCAGTACTGGAAAAATCTGTCAGCAGTAGGAGCTGCTCTGCCTGGAGACTCTTGCAAAGAAGTCACCTCATCTTCTTCATCATCACCATCATCAGCTCTAAGCAGTAGCTCCTTTTCTTCTTCCTCTTTTCTGTTTCTCTTCTCAAAGTTCTTAGCTACCTTTTATTCTTCTTCCTTCCTCTTAGCAGCCTTCACCTGCTTCACTGTTTCCTTCACATCAACAGATGCCATCCGGAAGCCAGAAACTTCTGAGGTTTTGATCCTCTGGTAATGGAGCCATTCTAGCTCTAGCTTTGGAATCTTCTGAGGTAGAGGACAGTCACAGTTGACATGAACTCTAGCAGCACAGCCAGAGCAGCCAGATGCTTCAGTTCCACAGAGAGTGATATCATGTCTGCAGGTTGTTATGTCAAACAATGTATCAAGTTCAGATATTCTCTTCTCTCTCTTCGCAGCCTTCACTCTGCCATTCACTAGGTCAATCACTTCATTCCACCTGATAAGAATCTTTCTGGCAATGGATCTCTCTTGAATGATCACAGGAGGAGTGAACTTGGCATTGCTTTTGCACCACTCTGCCAGTACCAGTGATGCCAAGGCCTTAGCCAAATCTTGCAGAGGGTACTGAGCTCTCTTCATATCATCCAGAAGCAGCTCTTCTGGAGGAGGATTCCTCTCTGAAACACAGCTCTCCAGATTGGAACTTCTGTGGGTCTTTCATCCTTGCTTAGCCCTGGTGGCTACACAATCTTCACCAAGCTTTGTATCTGAAACATAGAAAATTGTCACAGTGAAACTCTAGTAGCCTATAATAGTTGTTACAATGGTTTTGTTTGGTAAGAAACCGGTCTGTTACATTTGTACTCAGTGTATGTCCTGCACAGCTGTTCTGTACATAACCAGAAAACGAAAAAGTGGAAATTTGAACACTTAAACGTGATTTTTAGCAAAAGTTCAAGAAAACAAACCCCTCCTAAAATTTAACTTTACATAGGAATACATACTGCCAATCTTGAAATTCGCGCTTCAATGAGCATGATACATCCTACTGAACAGTATTCCAGTTTTGGTATGATCAGCATTTTCAGCAAGGGAATCATTCCATTCTTGACCCTTCTTTAAAAGGTTCGCGGTATCTGTCCCCTTATTTTTTATTTTGCTTTGTTCATTATCATCTTACTTTGAATGAAATTTCTCATAGTTGGTCATAAAAACTCCTAAATCTTTTCTCTGGAATTTCTCTGAATTTCCCTTCCATTTGGCTCATAATAGGCCATGGATTTTAGTCCCTCAATTTTCCTGTATCTTCAGAACTGAAATTTTTGCATTAAATTTGATGTTGTTGTCTTCTGTATATCTGTACATTCTGTTCGTGTCTGTTTGTCAATCTTCTATATCTGCGTTTCTAATTTTTCTGCTAATTTTTGTATCATCAGCAAAGAATGTTACTGTTCTACTGTTAGTTACTTCGTTGTCTATGTATGTTAGCATGATAATGAATAGGAGTGAGATTAATACTGTTCTTCGTGGTACTGAGCTATGTATTCCCAATTCTGATAATATTCTTTGGATTGTAACAACTGCTGTAGCTCTCTGAGGAAGTTATAGATCCATTTTTCCACTTTGTCTGTTATCCCCATACGTTTCATTTTATGTGCTGTCATACTATGATCACATTTAGCAAAGTCTGTGTATATTAATTTAATAAATTTCATTGTTTTCAAGTGTATCGATATCGTTATAATGTTCTATTAACTGTGATTGGCACAATCTTCCTGATCGGAATCCATGACTCATTGAATCTTTCCTCTGCCTCCAAACAGTCACAGGTTTTTCGAAAAATTTCTTTCAAATATTTTGGTGAGATGTCAGTGATAATGGTCTGGAATTCTTTGTTTGAAACTTATCCCATCCTTTCTGTATGAGGAACAATGTTCGCTCTCTTCAGGATACCCGATATTTCTCCTGTGTCCAGAAATCTTCTCTATATCCAATATAAAGGTGTATCATTTTCATTTTCACAATTTTTAATCAGTGACGCGTTCCATTCGTCTAGACCTGCTGTGAATGCGATTTTATTTGTCCTTTAGCCTCCGCAATATCCTCTGGTGTAAAATCAAAATAAGTTTTTTCTCTCCTTGAAATTTCTCTTCAAAGAACGTATTTCTGTTATACATCAGTGAGTCAATTTTTGGAGTACTGAAAAATGATTCATACGGAGTTCTCGATATTTCTGATATTTCTTTTAGATCGTCGGTTCGTGCATTATTTTCTTTCCTTAAAGGTACGACAGTAGGGCAATTTCCCCCCTCCCTCCTTTTCGCAAAGTTATAGAGCTATTTTAGGTTTTCTTTGACTACTTCCAAATCTTCCTCTTCCCTCTCTGAATGATCCTTAGTCAGAGGTTGCATTTTCCGACCAAAATTCTCCAACTTTTCTTTGATTCCCTTACTGGCATTGTTTTCTGTTCAATTCGTTAATTTTGCTGTTACTCTCTTTCTCTTGCGGAATATTGTCCGATTTTATCTCTCAAAATAATCTCTCTCGTTTTGGGGTGCTTTTACGGGGCATATTTTCTTAAAATTTGCAGCGTCTTTTCATTTATAAAGTTATTAGCATTTTTTAAGTAGTTTTATCCTCGAGGCTGGTTCTCCAGTCTATTTGGACCATATTTGATCCGATTTCTTCAGCCTAGCGACATCTTATCGACGTGACAAATTGACAAGTTATTATGGGTCATATTAAGTTAGGTTAGCATAGAACAGGTTAGCATTGTTAGGCTGCGCTAGGTTAGGTTAAGTTAGTTTTATATAGCGTCAATGTTATGTCTTGTCGACCAAATGGGTACAAGTTCGATTTTTCCCAATGTGTGGTCTTGAAGTTTAGGTAAAAAATTTCATATTGCCTTTTTTCTATAGAGATCTCGCCGTCATAACCACGCTTCGATTTTTCACACTTGACGCCCATTTCTCTCGACGCCGAAGACGTTACAATTTTCGTCTTTTCAATTACTGTTGAACAAGAATCTTCAATCGTCATTCAACATCTTTTTATAACCTTTTATATTGTATCTAAATTTGTCTGTTGTTTTTAATGTTCATAGCAAGGTAACTCAAATTACAGATTCTTTTCCTCGTACCAGTACTATAAAATAGTGTGTGTGTGTGTGTTGTAAACAGTGAAGCCTTTCTTCTGATTCACACTTAAGATACGAGTATTAACACGTGTCTTAAACCCTGAAAAAATTATATACATATATAAAGTTTTTCCAGTTTGACCTATATAAACTGAGTCACATTGTTTACATCCAATCGAGTAGAAAGAGCCAGCTGCCAGCTGCAAGACTATGTTAATTAGACTTACAATAGTCTTTAAGTATAAAAATACTATTAAATCTCACCTAATAAAGAACAACCCAAATAATGCAGCTGGCTCTGTCTACTCGACTGGATGTAAACAATGTGACTCAGTCTATATGGTCAAACTAGGAAAACTTAAGATGTCAGAGTAAAACAGCATAAATATGGGTAAGACGGCAAATAATTCTAATGAATTGTTTAACCATAATTATGTATACTGTAGATATAACCACAGTATTAATTGGGAAAGTTCCACATTTTTTCTTAAAATATAAAGACACAACTGAAAGAAACATTTTAGAATGTGTATTCATCTATTTTATAAATAATTTCAGTAACAGTTCGAGAACGTATAAAATGGACCAGATTTTGTTGAAATATCTTTTGCCTTTAATTATTATCATACTTCATTTCTTGATGAGGTGTACTGTTGGATGCACGAAAAGCCTCGGAATAGCTTTTTATTTTCCCTTGTGGGTGTGCATAATTTATTTCACGTGACTGAGTGTTAAACTCATTCCATATATATATATATATATATATATATATATATATATATATCAGGTTTTTGTTTACCTTACGAGACCGCGACGACCTTTAGGATACACACAACGCTCACTGCGACTCTAGCAGTGTCGCCACAGTTTCAGACTTGTTTTATTGAAAATCATTAAAGAAAATTAAAATAAGGATATAATGAAGGTAATGTAAGGTAAGGTTAGGTTAGGTTAGGTTAAATTAACTCGGGATATTTGGATCACTTTAAATGTCGCCATCCACATCTGAAAACATGAAAAGTGTTGCGGTTTTTAAAGTAGCTAACACGTGTGTGTGTGTGTGTGTGTGTGTGAATAAGTGAGGTCAAGTGTGTGATAATTCATAAATGTAGTGGGGTTAAATTTTGTGAGGTACCTTAGAACATTAAAAAAATTGTATAAAAAATAGAAAAATTTGTAATGCCAGTCCTGATTAAGTTAAGTTACGCTAGGTTTGGATAGTTGAGGTTTGGTTAGATTAGCGAGTACCTCACTATTTAATGACTCAACAGAAAACAATCTTCGAGCCCTCAATTACGTCCTAAACTCTTATCACGCCCTTCTTGGGCGTAAATTGGTTTTACAATTTACAATGACATAAGTAATTGTGAAGCTGGGCTATTTATTTTATTTAATTTGGCCCTTAAACTTTTGGCTTTACTGGGATCTTGAATGGAACCAAGGTTAGGTTAGGTCAGGTTAGGTTAAATTAGATTTGGTTAATTAGTTGTTTAAATGTTTGGATTAAAAGAGGTCAGTGCCTCTCTTATACAGGGATGCCCACTGTGTGTGTGTGTGTGTGTGTGTGTGTGTGTGTGTGTGTGTGATTTTTATTGAACTGCCTGTATTCTCAACTTTTGGCATGATAATCTGCTGTCAAGAAAGAAGTCACAATAGCTATCAGACCTATCGTGACGTGGAATTAGAAGGTACAGTCCCAATTTGTAAATGCAAATCTATTCCATACACACAAATATAAGACTTCACGACATTATTTTGACTCGGCAAAAATGTATCCGAAATGAAACTCTAAAAGAATGCGAAATCAAATAATGGGAATATGCAAAGCTGTCAACCGCCCCCCCACCTCCCGGACACGGATGTTTCGTCTATTTATGAAGTAATATTTGTTATTTCCATCTGTAATTTAATGACACCTGAATCAGTTGGTGAACTATACAGTTTCTTATGAGTTTTATGTAACTGTGGAAAGCTGATACGGGAAAAACTTAATCACAAATGGGTCAGCATTCGTAACTCAGTGGGTAACGCCTTTCGTATAAAGTCAGGGTTTCGATTCCCGATGATGCTGGTCATAACAATACTGAAGTAAGAGCAATGGGCCGCATTAGTTAGTTTGAACGCTGTGCCAGTTTCTGGCACTCCTGAATGATTAATTATTACTAACCACAAATGGACCAAGTGTAAGCTAACGCACAGGTCAGGCACTTTATTATTTATGAATGGGTATATTTTATCATCTATGTTACTTCGTTATTTTAAAAGAAGGTCATAAACTGCTGAAAAATATCGCTATTACACAGTATAAATAATATGTAGGAATGTAAATACATTAAATCCTAGATAATGTCTAAAGTATACGAACAAAAGTGCGAAATACGCAGTGGCGCTCATAAGTATTCGTACAGAGAAATATTTTAGTTATACTATAATCGTCCTTATCTTTTGTACCATGCAGAGAATCGTTATGAAAAGTTTACCGTTCGTTGGAAAATTTTAACAAATAAAAAAATTATTTCAACTCCAACATTTAATGTAAAACTTCAAAGGAATTTGAGGAAAATAAAAAAAAAGTTAAAATGCAAAAGTTTTTGGTACATTTATTTTCAAAATTATTTAATACTTTGTGTGTCCACCTTACGCTTGAAGAATTTAATTTTTATCAGTTGGTGACTGTTTAATGGTTGGAGACTTGGCAATTCTGAATTCTAGAATTTTCTCTTTGAATCTTCGTGAAAGACGATGACTGTACAAGCCATTAGTAAGCAATTGTTCGTCGTAGTAAAGAGCTGTCTACAGATCTTAAGAGATCTGTTATTGTTGCGCACGAGTCTGGAAAGAGTTCTAGGAAGATAAGAGAAGGAGTTCGAATTTAATTTACTACGGTTGCTGCAATGATAAAGAAATGGAAAGGTTTTGGAACAATCAAAATTGTACCAAGGTGTGGACGACCTTGCAAGATTTCAGAACGTACAGCTAGACGGATTGAAAGAATGGCTGCTGCGAATCTGCGAGTGACTGCAGGTAATGTTTGGCAACCATTAAGACTATCTAAGATCGATGTCCATCCCTCTACCGTCGTCGTACATTGAGAAAGAATGGTCAGCATGGAAGAATTGCACGAAGAAAACCTCTGCTACGAAAAGTGCCCAAAGAAGTTCGTTTAAAGTACGCCAAGAATCATCAAACTGATGGATTTGCATTCTGGAAGAAAGTTCTCTGGACAAACGAGACCAAAATTGAATTATTCGGGAACAACGAGCAACGGCATGTTTGGCGAAAATCAAATACTACATTCGAGCTAAAAAAACATCCTTCCTACGGTTAAACATGGTAGAGATAGTTTGCTTTAGTGCTTCTGGTCCAGGAAAGCTTGTCGTCATCAATGGAATCTTGAATTCGAAGAAATATCAGAAAGTTTTAGAAGAAAATGAATTGCCTTAACTTTGGGAGTGGGGAATGGGTCGTAAGTAGGTACTGCAACACGATAATAATCCAAAACATATAAGTACCATGCAATGGCTTCAACAAAAGAATTTTAAGCTTCTCGAGTGACCCATTCAAAGCCCAAATCTGAATGAATTGCAACAATTTTCATTAGAAGAATGGGCTAAAATTTTTACTGAGAGATATCTAAACCTTGTGAAAAAATACCTAAACGAATCAGTGAAATTATTCAAGCAAAAGGTGAACACACAAAGTGTTAAATAATTTTGTAAGTAAATGTACGAAAACGTTTGCACTTTAACTTTTTTTGATTTTCCTCAAAATTTTTGATGGTTTACATCATATGTTGGAGTTGAACTAAGTTTTAATTTGTTAAATTTTTCCAAACGAACGGTAAGCTTTTCATAACTATTCTATGCGTGATACAAAGATAAGGACGAATATAAGTGAAATATTTCTGTGTACGAATACTTATGAACGGCACTGTATCAAAGCTTTTTTGAGTTGAGGGAAATTTTTTTTAGAAAATTGGAAAAGGATACTTAAAGCTTCATTACAACTGAGGCTGATCTTACTTTCTTTACTCCAAAAACAGTTTAAAAAACGAACGAGTAACAATTTCGTTCAAGAGCCTTTAAGGAAAAACGACAGTAATTGCATAAATTGGTACATTTTCAGACACAGTGAGCGAATTCTTCGGTGAAGTTTGTCCTGTAACGGCTCCAACTCTTTTCCTTCACCTCTCTGCATAAAACAGTTGATTAACTGAGCCCTCTTTCTGCATAACAGACCACGCACAGCGGCTCATTACATTATTGCTTTTCCTTTTTCTTTTGAGTGCAAATTCGATGGGGGGCCTAATATTTTTGGTGAAGTATATTTTGTACTTTACCATAATTTGGAAGGAATTCTCTCTCTCTCTCTCTCTCTCTCTCTCTCTCTCTCTCTCTCTCTCTCTCTCTCTCTCTCTCACTGTTTATTTTAAGCTATTTACAGACAACTTTTAAGTTTAAGAATGACTATGTGCTGATAAGTAATTGGATGTCTAAAATTTTTTGAAATACAATATTTTCTGATTTGGATACATTCAGTACCTAAATTCTAAATCTAAATTTTCTGAAATAAAATACACGAGATCAATTAGCAGTAAATATTTGCCTTGTCCTACTTTATTAATTTCAAGTCCTTATAAAGCCTCTGTACTGAAGTTATAACTCAATCTACATACATTCTCTCTTACCTGAGAAGCAAATCCAACTGTCAAACACACTTTGCAACTATATATATAATTATAATATATATATATATATATATATATATATATATATATGATTAAAATAGCTGAACATATCTGCAGTAAACCTATGAACAAAATTTACTCGTAAAGGAACTTTGCGAGTTGAATGCTAATCCAACTTGTAAATAGATCATAGTTCCTCAGTAACAGACATAAAATTTGTGTCTTTATTGATACGTTGTCAAAAAACTTGACGCAAATTTCTTTTAATTAAGAAGGAGGAATAATTACAACTTGTTTCAGTCTCAATGCACAGAGCGATAAAGAGGAGGTAAAGTACTACGGCTCATGAGCGAATTGTGCTGTCATTTTGAAGTGAGAAACTTTCGAGTGGAACTAATTTCAGTTACATGAAAGTAAATTGTGAATTACACAGAGAGAGAGAGAGAGAGAGAGGAGAGAGAGAGAGAGAGAGAGAGAGAGAGATTGTACTTTAATCTAACTTTGAAAAACAACTTTGAATCTCATTAAAATATTTTGTAAAGTTAAAGAAAAAAGTTCATCATACTTCTTTCTATTAAAACTTTCATAATTTGGAATTCTCTCTCTCTCTCTCTCTCTCTCTCTCTCTCTCTCTCTCTCTCTCTCTCTTCCTCTCTCTTCTCTCTCTCTCTCTCCACACACAAACACACACACACACACCGAACATCATTCTAAAAGTCAGAATTCGTAAATTCTAAATTGACGAAAATTCTCGGCAAATTCTTACAGCGACCTCTTCAAAAAATAAAAATAAAAAAGTTTCCCCGAAATCATCCACAAACTGAGTTGGAGGTTCAAACATTTTTTTTACTTTACTTTTATTTCAGTTTATTTTTATAAATTGTTATACTCAAGAAGTAACTATTTTTTATACATAAAACTAGAAACAACTTCTTCATATAGGAAGGAAGGGGTTACTCCCCTTATAAAGTGAGGGGAAGCTATAGAAAACAAGGAGGAAAGATACAGAAAACGGGGAGAGCACACAGAAAACGGGGGTTGAGAAGATAAAGAAAACGGGGGTAGAGAAGACAAAGAAAACGGGATTAGAGAAGACAGAAAACGGAGATGAAGAAGATACAGAAAACGGAGATGAAAAAGATACAGAAAACGGGGGGTGGAGAAGATACAGAAAATGGGAGGTAAGATATGTCCCTTCCTCACAAATGTAAATAAACGAAAGTAGGAAAAAAAATATATAAAAAGAAAACTTCAACCCATACATTGGCAACTTCACTCAGAAGTGTCTCCATTATTATCCTCTTCCCAAAACTTCTCTGCGGAAGAGGAAAAACTTAAAAAAAAAATATCGATAAATAAAAATATTTTATTAGCAAAGTCTTAACAGTGGAATGATATAAGAATTGGGAGAAGGTATATAGGTGGATAAAAATGCATCCAAATGTATTTAGTTGCATTAAAAGATGCGCAATTCGATTGGTTTTTGTTTTTGGATACAATTCGCCTAATTGAGAATGAAACTGCTTCCATAAAACTTTTCTCAAATTCGAAAAGTTTTTCGTTTTTGAACTATTCCAAATCGAATTCGAATTGAACTTTTTCGTTCAACGTTTGAAGTGATTGTTCAATCATCACATAAAAATTAGGTAACATTATATATATATATATATTATATATATATATTATATATATATATATATAATGGAATATTGGCTCCACTCTCTTATAAACATATTTCGTGCATTGTGGATACAGAGAAGGAATGAATACAAATGAGAAGAAATTCTTGCCATTTTCACATGACAGAGAACATAAAATAAAAACATTCTAGGCACATTTCCTAAACACACACACACACACACACACACACACACACACACACACACACCACAACGGTCGCACGAACGCACGCGCGCGCGCATCACACATGTGTGGAGCCAAATGTGTATCTGTATGTACAGAAACTATATATTTTTAGTTTTCTTTGTGTACTAAATATTTTATACTGTAAATTGAAAATATGATCACGTAGAGAAGAGATGCTGGAATAATCTTAAAAAGTTCGTAAGTTCAGTAAAAAAAAAAAAAAAGTTGTGAATTCCATCGAATGTTCACTTCTGTTCACAAAATATGGCTAACTTTTACATAGAATATGAATTTCGAATATAAGAGAATAAATGACATATAAAGCAACCAACAAATTATATATATATATATATATATACATATTTTATTTATGCAGGAAGAAAGGACCTAGAACGAACCCCCGCATAAACGCCTCCGCCCACAAACAGAAGTAGAAGAAGCGATCTAAAATCAAGGTTCAAAGTTATAGAGAGGCCTGGACACTACGTTTGAAAGATTGGAGGTCATAGATAGGGGGAAAATATGGAATGAGGAAAGTTGTTCTAGAGTTAACCGGTTGAGTAGATGAAAGATTGAGAATACTAATCAACCTTGCGTTAGAGAGTTTGACAGGAAAGAAATGAGAATGGGTCGAAAGTCTGGTACTGCAAGAACTCCTTGAAGGAGGAGGCATGCAGTTAGAGAATTCAGAAGAGCAGTGCCCGTTATAATAACGCTATTAAATACAGAGTGAGGCAACGTTGCGGCGAATAGAGAGGGATTAAAGAGAGTCAGTAAGAGGGGGGGAATTGATCAGACGAAAAACCTTTGATTCCACCCGGTCAAGTAGAGCTGTGTGGGTTGAGGCGCGTGAGAAGCGCACTCCATACAGGGTAGACCAAGACCCCTGTACAGAGAGAGCAATGAAGAAACTGCGGAGCCGGCACAACACATCTAACCTTTTAGATGCTGTTTTAGAAAGAGTATATGTGCTCTTTCCAGGAAAGATCACGAGAAAAGGAAACACCAAGAATGTTAAGAGAAGAGGAAGGATTGAGTTTTATATTGTTGAAGATAAGGGGATAGTCATGTGGAAGATTGTGACGAGTAAACAGATGAAGAAACTTAGTTTTTGAGGCATTGAAAGCCACAAGGTTTTCTCTGCCCCAATCAGAGATACTTGTACAGATAAAATTGGTTTATTCGCCAATGCATAATCCACAAATTTGGATTATCCGCTTTTTTTGGGTTCCTCCAAAATACAGTACGTAAAAATAATACACTATAATAAATATTATATTATATTATATTAATTTTATTGCGTAAATATGTACATTTTAAATAAAATTTACATTTTTATTGTGAAAAATTGCATAGGCCTATATGGTAAATCTACAGAAATTCTTGCCAATTTCCAGAATTTTTCCTCGCTTTACTCCAGAAATTTAGTAAATTATATCAAGTTATGGTGAGTACAGTTATTGTTGTTGTTGTATGTTACATACAGTAATATAATTACAGTATGTTATTGTACAGTACTGTATTTCTGGTAAATTATAATATAGTAATTTTCTTCAAACGCAATTTAAAACACTTTTTTATACTGTATACTTATCTACTTTTTCATGAAAAACATTAAATTATCCGCAAAATTGGATTATCTGCAATGCCTCAAGAACATGGATGTGCGGATAAACCAACTTTATCTGTAGTAGAAAGATCAGAGGTGAGGTGCACCATAGCCGTTCCACGCGAATCGTGGAGTGACTGTTGAGATGGACACTTTCTGAAGCTGGTGGAGAAGTGAAGGGTGGAATCATCAACATAGGAGTGAATGGGGAGGAAATGCGACTTAACAGATCATTAATAAATAAAAGGAAGAGAGTGAGTGACAGGAAAGAGCCCCGAGGAACACCACTATTAATAGCTTTAGGAGAAGAACAATGACCAACTACAATCGGCCAGAAAGGAAATCAGAGATGAAGGCACAGATGGAAACCGAAGGAGGGCAGTTTCGAAATTAAGGATATGTGCCAGATTCTATCAAAGGCTTTTGATATTCTCTAGCGCAATAACAAAGGTTTCACCAAAATCCCAATCTGTCCACTCGGTTAAACCGTGAACTCTAAATGTTAAACGAAACGAGAAACCCATCAATACGGTTGATCCTACCGCGTTTGAACCACATTTTTACATTACATTATTTAATTAATTAAATGCTTTCCACAAATGCAAACAGTATAATAATATATTATTACAACATATTTGTTTACTCCTCAATACTCCAAGAACGAAATAATCCTCTCCCTGTAAAAGGTTTTTAAATAATTCCAAAATTATTTAAAAAATATGATAAATATGTTAATTCAACTGGCAAAAGTGAATTCGCAGAGAAAAGAAACTTAAATACACAAATCCGACATTAGAAAATAAACAAATAAATAAAATTCATGAAAAAAATCTTGAATTGCGAAAATACGTCAGGTCAGAGTACATAAAAATTTAATATATGTCCAGAGGAGTTTACGGAGTCATTTTACATCGTTTACCACTCTCAAAGTGTCTGCTGCTGTGTTTGCTCACACACACACACACACACATATATATATATATATATATATATATATATATATATATAGAGAGAGAAGAGAGAGAGAGAGAGAGAGAGAGAGAGAGAGAGAGAGAGAGAGAGAGAGAAATTTGGTGTAAAAATTCTGAATCCACTTCGAAGTTTCGTAACAGCTGAAAAATAATATGAAAATATGCGATAGAACTTTATTAATTTGTAATTTAATAACAAAAGGAAATGGATATTATTAAAAAATCAAACTGGACCAAAATTGAAGGGTATAATCTCATTTTGTATGTCTCCCTTTTGCAGTCAATACAGCAGCCACTCCTCGTGGCATTGATTCATTCAGTTTATTGATGGTATCTTGGGTGTTGATGCAACAAAGCTGACACAACACTTCCCACAGATCAATGATTGTGGAGGCCATTCCACAATAGTCAGCACACACTCTTCTTCATACATCAGATAATTCATGCAACTTGTGTTTTGGGTCATTATAAGAAAATACATGAGGCGCAGACTCGATGGGAAATTGACCCTGCAGTGTATAAACTTGGGGCTCCATAATGGTATGGGATTGTTTCAATGGGTATGGCATTCGAGACATTGTAAAAGTCAGCGGTACCACAAGGAAAGAAAAATACCATTCCAGCTTAATCCAGTATTCCAAACCAAATGGTTAACGCCTAGCGAATCAAAACTTCATTTATCAGTGAGAACAAGGCCAACCTTTGTATGAAGAACAAAATGCGCTGACCATCATGGAGTCGCCTCCACAATTACCTGATCTAAAGTCAATTAAGCATTTGTGGAAAAGTGTTCACATCTAAAAAGAAAAACAACAGTCCGAACTGTGGAAAGTGATAGAGCAAATTTAGAACATCATCACCGAAGGTACCATCAATAAACTGACTGAATCACTGTCACGAGCAGTGGCTGCTGTGCCGGCTGCGAAAGAGAGAGACACACACACACACACAAAATATGAGATATTTATGGTCCAGTTCGATTTTTTAAAAATAATATCCATTTTGTTATTAAATTACAAATTAATAAAATTCTATCGTATTTTTTTCATAATGTTTACCAGCTGTTGCGAAACTTCTAAGTGGATTCATAATTTTGGCATTCATTGTATATATGACACCAAATTATGATAATGACAGTCTGTCACTTGAGCTTTTGCGATAAAATAAAAAACTCATGCACTTGAAAGGTGGTCTTGTGTTGTTTGAACTTTGCTGGCTCTCTGAACGTGATTTCAATTAACAGATTTCGATCACCAATTCTGAAGTGATTGTCCATTAATGCTAACAGCGAATGAAATTAAACGAAGGGTCAGTTGTCAAATGAAAATTTGTATTATTCATTAATTTATCTTCTTCAGCATTTATTTATTTTGTGTGTGTGTGTGTGTGTGTGTGTGTGTGTGTGTGTGTGTTATGCAAAAAGGTTTTCCTGTGTTCGCTTTAATTTAGTTTTAGTTTCTTTGCTCCATGCAATATAAAATCCTTTTCCATAAATAATGAATACATAGTTCAATAAATTACACATTTGCTGTATGTTATAGAAAGACAAGGATCTTCTGGATGTATGGTTTAAAAATACAAATAGATTTTCTTTTAATTAAATTTAGACCTACAGGCTACAACAGCATAGGTTTAATTATTTTCAGTTTCTTTTTGTATTTCAAATAAAGAATATAGGTAATAATATATATATATATATATATATATATATATATATAGGTAATAAAATACTTTCTAAATGTTATAAAAACGAATAAAAATATCCAACATGCGTGTAAATATTGTAAAAGATTTTATATTAATTAATGTTAGGCCGAGGCCCGAAAGCGGGGGTTACCAATTAATTTTCTCTGCAGTTCCCTCACTCAAAATGGAAGCTGGTTAATTCAATGAATTTAAAATATTTTTTGTTGGTGCCGCTTTCAACCAACCTTTAGAGTAAACGACGGTTCACAGAACCAATTCCAAGCATACCAGTCAACCATCTTTAGCCATTACCTACTTTTTTAACTAGTCACAAAGCCATACTATTACCAATTTTTCAACAAAGATTTCTCACTTAGTTGGTTGAAATCGGCACCGCTGTTGAACCATTTTTATGAGATTAAGTGATAATCAGTGTAGGAGAATAATATGGTAAAAACGTAAGATGTTTTGCTAGTTCCTCTGTAAACAAAATTTTCTACAGTATCGTGGTCCATATGAACATTAAAACATGACACTTTCACAACCTAAGGACCGTAGTGATTCTATTATATAAATATAATATAAAATTTATACAGGGTAACCCATGAGTCCCAATCGGTTATAATTAAAGCAAAAATACAAGAACATCAAACAAAGTAACATTAGTAGAATAACTGTAACTTGGTTACGTTTGTACTATATAATTTTCGTAACAGAAGGGTAATTAAATTATTTTTGTATTTAGACATGTACAAACTATATATTATTCAACGAGGCTGAGTTGATAATGGTATAACCACTTCTTCAAGAAACCTAGTAATACCTCGAAAAACCTGATTCAAAGATCATAACCCAGTTGAAAATGATTAATATGACCAACTTCAGACTAATTTTAACCACTTTTAATTTTCAGTGCTTAGCCGTTTCTGTAACTCTACCAAGGCCCACTACCCACACTTTTCTTTATGTGGGTAGGGGGAGTGTTTATTAGGGCGGATCGAAAATGAGGTTTTTAAACCTTTTTTCGAAATTCAAATATGGCTAGTGCGGAAAATATGTGGGTGCTATAGATAATGACTGTGCATAAATATTAGTCCTGCAAAATTATATCTTCAGGTGCCACAAAGCCGTCGAAAAAAGTGAAATATAATGATTTTCTTATATTCTGCATTAGTACAATAACTGAAACTTACTTGTTATTATATATATTAAGTGTTCCAATTACCAAAATAGTTACTGAATTACGCAGCTCTTAGTTTATTTAGATCAATGTTCTTTTGATTAATGATCTAAATAATCCAGAACTCACCACGAGGAGGTGGCTGCGTGTCGAGCTCCACCCATGCCCTCCGAACCACCCATCCTTGCGCATGTTTTTTCTATTAACGTTTTGTTTAAACTTTATATTCAGCTTTACTTTCGAATGATGGCATTTTTTTACGTGACTGAAGTGTTGATCTTATGAAGCCATCTCGCGCGTTCAATCCAAATACTTTTGATGATGCTTCAGTCACTAATTTTACCATTCTTTCTACTACTTGTGTATGACAAGGGAATTTCTCGAATGGAGGGGTACTCTTGTTTTCTATGAATTCTTCAATCTCATTTTCTGTCAGGTGTCTTGTCACAGGTGGTTCAGTGACAATGCATTTTTGCCAATTAATTAAATCAGTATAATCAGTAGCTTCAAATTGAATAACAGGTACTGTGAAACGCCTCACAACTTTTTCCTTGTTTGTTTGCCTTGCTTTCTTTATTCGCCTCCACGCTAATTCTCTTATGGCGCTGCGGTCATCATGAATCATTGATGCTAGAATATTTTCTGGATTTGCAAAAAATGCATTTCTTTGTATGACAGGGTTTACAATATCCTTTACTTCGTCATTCAGTGTTCTTGTTAGTTCAATAGTTTTGAAAACATGTTTTGAGCCATTGACAAAAGACGTACTTTGCTTAATAGAAAACCACATTGGGATGTAGACCTTCATTATAAAAGAAGCAATGTTCATGAGGTTCTCAGATGGACTTACAGTTGAAACGTATAGACGAAGCAACGATTTGCTGTAGTCAGCCATCGTGAATGTGCCATTTTGCCTGGACTACGATGAGCAAGATCTGGAGAGCAATATCCCTTGTTATGGCCTGATGAATATCAATTAGATATTTTTGGTCGGTGCTAAGATCTTCACAGTCTACAGTTGGTTCCTCAGCATCAATCCTTTCAAACTCGACAATAGGAAGACTCTCACAGTTCTCTAATTCCCTGCCAATAGGACCGGTGAATCCGCGGGGGCCAGATGTTTTTCCATCCAGCTTTGCAACTAAATGGCGTAATGGCAATTCATTGGCATGGAGCTGGCACACTAAATGTTGAACTGGCTTCTTCAGCTTCAATTCTATAAGCCTTATAACGCCTCCCTTTTCTCCAGTGTTGACTGCTGCACCATCGCATCCAATGGCAACAAGGTTTTCCAGGTTCATGTCATTATTTCCAATATACTCAAACATTCCTTTACATATTTCTTCAGCTGATCCAGAATTCACAGAATAATGGCCCAAATAATCTGAACCAGGTTCTCTCACTAAAGTGAGTATGTTCTTCTGTTACCTTCTTCTGATATACTTTGGACTCTTTTTTTTCTTGGAAGAGTGTAGAATCTTTTCGACCATCAAAATAGATTCCTCTGATTGGGACCTGATTTTGATCTTTCATAATTTCTGATCTCTTCTTTATGTCTTTCTCTTCTGATTTTACTCCTATCCACTACTTCAGATGTATTGTCAATAGAAACTTCTCCAATATCTTGCAATACTGCACTAACAATGAATGCTGCAGCTCGATCTGAAACTGCAGTCCTGTCACAAGCAGTAGCCACTGAAGGTAGATTTGTAGTTTTCCTTTTCTTGAATAATTGTTCTTCAGGTTGTTCGAGCTTTCTTCGAGCTAACTGGCTCTGGAAATGTATCGTCTGATATTTCGCCAGATTCACTTTCACTATTTGATGTCGATGATGATAATTCAACATTTGTATCCTGCAATTTCTCCTGTGAAGATTCTTTGGTGAGCCTCACAGTCTTTTTGCTTTCTTAGCAACGTAGATGCTTTTTTCTTTGAGAGTGTAATATCTACTCTATCAATAAACAGTTTTCTTTCACTCCTTTGATCTAAGAGGAACGTCACTTCTTCCTTTGGAACCGTTTTTCTTTGGGACAAGAACATTGTTTAGCACTTGCACTTGCACGCTGCAATGTCAAAAAGTTTCGTGTGTGCTTTTTTTTGAACATATCAATCTTTGCTTTGTAAGCTTCAGAATTTTTTCTGCTTTGGTATGGCTTCATAATGACACGATACTTTTCGTGGTAGCTTCTGAACATTGTTTCAATTCGCCTGTCTGACAGAATTGGGACGGAAGTACTTTCCCAAATTGTTTTCAATTATCAACAACTTGTTCTAATATTTGAGATATTGAAGGATCTTTATTAGTATTCTGTTTCAAATCGTTTCTTACAAACAAGTAATATTTAAAAACTCCTTCGTATGTAGGAAGATTCCTGTGCCACAAATCTTCCCCCATACCAAACATGGGGCACTCAGTTGAGGCCCTGGTTGATTTTGCACAAACTCGAGACATTTTGAAAGTATACAAATCTGAAAAAGAAAGAGCTAATATCAATTATACGTTAATTTCAGTTAATAGTACATGGCAAACTTAGGGCAACACAATACAGAAATACAAAATATATAAGAAATATAGTTTAGACTATCTGAGTAACGCCAACAACAGAACACCCACCTGCTACGAGAGCGACAGCTACACTGAACCGAGGTACTCACGTGACAGCTGAGTGAGCTGACTATAGAAAACTGTTTTTAGAGAATAGAAACTTTTTTTAAAGGTTGACTGAGCTATTTTTATACAAGTGTGAATAAATTCTTGTCTATTGTGCATCGTGGACTCTTCTGTAATTATTGGTTAAAATCTGCTTTTTTCAATTTTTTCAATATTGAAGGTCATTGTGGCACCTGAAGATATTAATGTTATGATTTTAAATTTATACCAGCTTATTTCCTCACTACTCCACACATTTTCCACACTAGCCAATTTGAAAATTCGAAAAATGAGTTTTTCACTCCGCCCTAGTGTTTATGTAGTGTGATCAACATTATTTTTATCGAAATCACCATTTTTAATCTCCCGAATGAAAATTAAATTTAAATTGAAAAATAATAGAAAAAGTTTGCTTATATTTTAAAGTCAATTTTATGATTAGTGTCAGGGTCGGTGGTCAGGATCCAGACCGTTGCATCGAACTTATTGGTAACCCCTACCCGAGACGATATCTAATAATTTCAATTCTCTTCAACATTTTTTAATAGCTATAGGAGCAATCAGCGGCAGGAAAGTAACTCATATTCAAAATCCCAACCATACCAAGATATCAAGTAGTTCACACGACACATGCGATTTAAGGACGCATACCAAGATAGCTATATTATGATAACTATTGGTACGTAATTAATTTTATAGATTAAACTAGTAAATTATTATTAATAATTATCAGCTCGAGTTAATATGGTCCAAGGATATGACAAAAGAAAATTGGGATCACCTGAAGATCAGGGCCACCAGCCTCAATTACCAAATGATATTTTCGTTAAAACTAACGAATATATCACGACTTAACCTAACCAATCGTCAAGGGCGTACAGTTGACCTAACCGGGCATTCAATTTAATTTATTATTATATTTGGTACTGTAAAGCAAAAAACAAGAATTCATGAGGGCCCTGATCTTCAGGTGATCCTAAAATTGTTGTATTAATTAATCCATTAGGCCGGTCGCACGCAGGATCGTCTCGCGATTCACGACTGACGATTTGGGTCGTAACGACTCGAGTCACGTGTCATTTTACATTGACAGAATGGGAGTCCCGCACACCGCAGCGACCGCGACGCGATTCCCCAGAATCCCATTCTGTCAATGTAAAAATTACACGCGACTCGGGTCGTCACGACCCGACTCGTCAGTCAAATCGCGAGACGATCCTGCGTAATTCACATTTATATATTATCTGAATGTAATTTTAGAAGTGACGATAACGTACGTTAAAAATAATCATAATAGAATACTCTTAATAGTTATCAGTAAGCGTCATTACGATCTTAAAATATGGCAAAAAGAAGAGATTTTTTTGGTGTTTATCATTTGACAACTTTTACATTTATGACATGGAAGTACTTTTGAAGAACATTTTCAAGAACCCAAATTAAACGTGGTTTTGAAGGGCCGATGCTTCCCCCCCCCCACTAAAATATATACAGGGTGGGCCGAAAGTCTGGATCCATAGGAAAATATTTATTTTAATACATAAATTACAACAAATGGTAAATACTTAAAATTAATATCAACTTTAACTCGTAAATGCGTATCCGTGATACTGTACAGTGGTTCGTACTCAGTATAAACAACAAATTATAACAAATGCTCAAATTGGCGGCCTCTGACATCGAGACACTTAGGGATGGAATTTATGATTTTTAATAATTCTTCGAATTGACGTTCTCGAGATGGTGTTTCATTTGATAATCTTCTTGTTGACTTTACTGGACTATTCGTTAAAGTTTCACATACCATTGCAGAGGTATTTTCATCAGTTGCAGTTTTTGGACGACCAGAACGCCGTCGATCATGTACACTTCCTGTTTCTTTGAAACGTTTAAACAACTTGCCAACAGTCGCATGTGTTACTGGATGCTTATCAGGATGATTTCTATTGAATTCGGTAGCAACTTCTCTGTGTGTAGCGCCCTGTCTTGCGTACATGAGCACAGGTTCTACCCGGTCTTCTGTTGTTAGATTCGAAGCCATTTCTGGGCTGAAATAAAAACAGTATTTAAGTATTTATACTGGAGTACGAACTACTGTACAGTATCACGGATATGCATTTACGAGTTAAAGTTGATATTCATTTTAAGTATTTACCATTTGTTGTAATTTATGTATTAAAATAAATATTTTCCTATGGATCCAGACTTTCGGCACACCCTGTATATATATATATATATATATATATATATATATATATATATAACTGTCATGCCAAACAAGCGTGTCACACCCAGGATAACATCTGATCGGCTTTACGCAAAATCGACAAATGACTGAGTTAAATTAAGTTATGTTAGCGTAGGTTAGGTTACGATAGGTTAGTGGTTGTTTAGAGTATCGATGTTATGATTTCGTCGACCAAATTGGTATAGGTTCCTCGTATTCATATGTACATCAATGATGGCACCAATATACCTTCGTGTAAACCTCTTTCTGCATCTACTGTACACTCAGGCATTTTCTTTTTACCAGGGCTTTAATCACATTTATCATTCCTTCTATCTCTCAATATATATATATATATATATATATATATATATATATATATATATATATAATGTTCTTCGTTTATATTAAGTTCATGTTTGTATTTTCAATTAATAATTCATTAACGAGTGAATACTTTCAACAAACTGTAATTCCAGGAACTCATAAACAGATGCTTCAATCTGAAATTGTTTATTTATATATATATATATATACAGGGTAGCGCAAAAGTCAGGAGTCAAAGGAGCCAGAGAGAATGGATCTTTTCCGTTTTATGGCCGCCACTACTTTTAAATAAAAATTACGTTTTAGTTAAAATATTTATAATTTATCCAATAATGACCCTTTTACTCCTGACTTTTGCGCCACCTTATAGAGGGTGTACATAAAGTCAGGATCTATTTTTGTGAAATAATTATTTTTTTCTATTTTTCTTTTCAGAAGCCCTTAGAATGAATACAAAAGAGCGTGTGGCAATAGTAATTTGGCGAATCGAGGGAAAGAAATACAATGACATCAGAGAGAAGTTTAGAAGGAGATTTCATAAGCCGGGGCCAATAGACAAGACAATACGAAAATTGGTGAACAAATTTAAACGAACGGGATCTGTAAATGATGAAGCAAGATCAGGATGACCGTGTATGTCGGATCTTACCGTGAATGCAGTACGCGGAATTATCACTGAGGAGCCACGTACGTCCGTTCGTGCTGCATCACAGAGACTCGGCCTCCCGACGTCATCTGTGCACAAAATTCTGAAAGTTAATTTGCAGAAAAAAGCTATCATTTGCAGGTTTTACATGATTTACATGAGGAAGATTTCCCTCGACGAAGTGCTGTGTGTGCTGATCTCGTAGAACAAATCTGGAGTGATAATTTAATGGACAACATTCTCTTTAGCGATGAAGCCACTTTCCATACGTGTGGAAAAGTAAATCGCCATAACTGTCGAATTTGGGCAGATGAAAGACCGAATGATTTCGTCCAAAATTGGGAAAGAGACTCACCTAAAGTTAATGTCTGGATGGGTTTAACAAAATCTAAGGTTTATGGTCCATTTTTCTTTGCTGAAGCTACTATACAGTTACGGGGCTTATTTATCTGGACATGTTGCAGCAATTCCTTGAACCTCAGTCTGATTGTGGATAGGATTGTTAGTACCGTCGTCTATCAACATGATGGTGCTCCTTGTCACTATGCCAAAATTGTTCAGGATTATCTAAATGGACGTTTTCCAAATCGCTGGATCGGACGCGGAAGCAACAAAAGACCTTGGCCAGCGAGATCACCAGATTTAACCCTTTTAGATTTCTTTGCATGGGGCTTTATCAAATCGCACGTCTATCAGACGAAGATTACGATTCTTGAAAACTTACGTACACGTATACGAACTGCTGCAGATAACATAACCCCGCAAATGCTCCAGAATGTGTTTAGAAATGCTGCGGAACGATTTGAGCTGTGCAGGGATACTGATGGGCGTCACGTCGAATCCTACTCTTAATTATTTAATAAATGTTACCACTTTATCTTTTGTGATTGAATCCATATAATTCCAAGTGCTTCACAAAAATAGATCCTGACTTTATGTACACCCTGTATATATATATATATATATATATATATATATATATATATATATATACAGTGGTGTAGTGCTAAATAAAGAAGTGAGGGAACGCATTTTGAAAGTGTTACTCAGATGCAGGGGGGACAATGGCGAGCGCGGCGAGCCCATACAGCTGGGGGTCCGGGGGCACTGTAAGCCCCCGGGAAATCTTTTGAAATCTGACCAATTTCAGGGATATTTTGAGGTCATATGCACTGGATATTAGGATATATTCCAAGGTTGAAGATGCAGTATTTCCAGTGTCATTAGATATACGACATCCAGTACGATCAATAAAAATAGCTAACAACTGGAATGATTAACTAAAAAAGTTAACAACTGGTACGCCGTGGTGACTGTTTCACCAGATCTTTATAGGCTAGCATTGCCTCAGTCGAAGCTAAAAGAAATGAAACAGTTAATGATTCTTTCTCATATTTCTTCTAGGGGGGTGGGAATTAAAATTTCATGACGTTAGAGATTTGTAAGTTCGGATTTATTTGAAACAGTGAGGGAACGCCGTTCCGTCTACCAAAAAAAGTAAGGGAACGCCGTTCCCACGCGTTCCCACAGCACTACACCACTGTATATACCGTATTATATATACAGAGCTGGGCAATAAATACAATGAATGTATTTAAATACTAAATACTAAATACATGGGAGAAATGTATTTAAATACTAAATACATTTTACGAATGTATTTAGATACTAAATACAAAATACATCAATTGTATTTAAATACATTTGTAAATACATTTTAAATACATACAAATTTTAACATATGCATTTTAACATATGCATTGTTGAAGCCATGACACGCACACGATAAAGAAATCAACCGCTTTCGACTAAGAGTGGCACACAACTGACACGTTGAAACATGAACCATGCTGTACTACACTGTCGACGCGTCGTACTGTGCTAGTACAGAACGTGTATTAAACCAGTAAAAGTATTTACATTTTATATTTTGAGTATTTAAATACATTGTATTTAAATACTCATTAAGGTATTTAAATACTATATTTAAATACATGAAAAACAATGTATTTATAAATAAGTTCTAAATACACAAATGTATTTAAATATGTATTTAAATACTGCCCAGCTCTGTGTATATATATATATATAATATATATATATATATATATATATATTATATATATATATATATATTGAAAATAATAAATATACTGTAGAGTATTTTTTCCTCTTTCCTATGTTTGGTATTTTTTCGTTTTATTTTATATACCCTTAAAATAATGCCATTTAGAAGAAAACGGGAAGTTCATTTCTCGTTAGAAAGGAAATAGAGATGGCAGAACAAATATTTTAGGTTTGAAGAAACAAATAAGCGAGAGTGCGTTTGGAAAATACAAGAGAATACCATCTTTCTCTCCACTCTCCCAAGCCCACTAAAACAGCACTTGGCACAGCAATTCCCTTCCCAAAATGGCAAAACTTTACCGAATGAGCTTTGTAAAACCTTTGCTGATTGGTCCGCTAGGGGAATCTAATAGCCAATAGCCATCTTGATTTTTTTTTCAGTTGTGGAAACTTTGAGAAAATTAGTTAGTTAAACTATTTTTTTTTGTTTAGTTTTTCTTTAGTTTATTCGATGGAGGAGAGTAAATTCACGAAGATTTTTCCATCAGACATGACGAAAATGAAGAAAAAACTTGTCATTTGTTCGAAACGTCGTTGTTAGAATAAATTGAAAACACTCCTAGGTCTCATCTTCTCGATAGAGAATAATCAGATGAGCTATTATTGATAGTTCATTTAATAATAATAATAATAATAATAATAATAATAATAATACTAATAATGAAAAAGTAGAAGCGGAATATAGAAGTAGAAAAAGTAGATGACGCAGTAGTAAAAAACTCTACGGTGAAATGTACCCCTATTTAACTATCTCTCTTTTTTTTGGTTTTTCGGTTAATAAATTTCATTAAGAAGCAAAATTACGTTTATACCAAACTATTTTGCGCTGACATCATCACTTTCATTCTCGTGTCGTAAATCCTGTCAGAACATGTTTTTTGCAAACAATTTTACTGATAATATAATAATGCCGTTTTTTATACTTCATTGATTAATTCTCTCTCTCTCACACACACACGCACACACACACACACACACACACACACACACACACACACACACACACACACACACACCTCAATGACTTACACGCACACACGCACACCGACCCTGCAGAGAGAAGATGTGTTATACGTTTCCTTTACCTACTAGATCAGCTTTAATACGAAGTAATAAATAAATATACAAATCTTATTATGAACTTCTTTACTATTATAAAAGGAAATAATGTAAACTTTAATGCATTAACAGTGTTATTACTCGAGACGTGTTATCTACAATTAATATAATATGTGTTTCTCATCCCATAGATTTATGTATACTTTGATTGGTTGGAATATTGGTCTCGCATATCACTCACCAGCGGGTTCGAATTCTCTGGATTGCTTTAATTTCTCATATATATATATATATATATATATTTTTTTTTCAAACACCAACTTCAGAGGTTCTTGTGTAAAGTCATGTGTTGCAGTCATGTGTTGCTGGCTATGAGGGCAGGATGAGAGTTGAAAGCAACAATCTCCTTCATCAAATCCTCTAAATGAGGCGGGATGCGACAGAAGGGTCGAACGCTGGTCGATACTGCACTGTTGTTCAAACCCAACCAACCAACCAACTAAATATATATCAAATGCCTAAAACCAAAGATAATCCTCTAAGAAAGTGTTGATGGAGTTTAATTATTTTTAATCAAACTTTTTTGGACACTTGTTTTTCAAGGTATTAGAAACACCAATACAAAATAGTCCTTATGATAGATTCTCATAAAGGCGGTTTTATGGATGATTAAACTGCGATTCACACTGAACTCTATGTCTCCTTTTCATAGAGTTCAATTTCCCTTAAAGGAAAGATTTGAAATATTATGGACGAAAAACAATGTTGAAGACTGCAATTTAGGATCTGATTTTCT
Source organism: Bathynomus jamesi (assembly GCA_023014485.1). Taxonomy (NCBI): domain Eukaryota; kingdom Metazoa; phylum Arthropoda; class Malacostraca; order Isopoda; family Cirolanidae; genus Bathynomus; species Bathynomus jamesi. The sequence goes on along the minus strand of JAJOZX010001195.1, from coordinate 428,130 downwards.
TTTTCTTTATATTAAGGGATAACTTTAGAAAAAGAAATAAAATTCAATAAATAGGTCGAGTAAATATTGCTTTTAGACGTTACAGTTTGTAAAATAATTACATTTTTTTTAAATTTATTATACTCGTAGTTTAAATATGCATAAAAATGAAATGTAATTGCTTTGTTTATATATAAGTTAAGTTATTTTATATGTATAAATTTAAATATGTAAGATTTTAAACAGATATACGAAAATATGAACTAACCCATTTAACGGTTGAGGTGAAATTAGCTCATACGCTTTATTGCTTTAAAAACTATTATTACGTCGTTCGAGTTATTGGTTACGTTCTCAGTGCTACGTTAATTTATTATATTTACACATTTTGTGGTAAATGTTTTTGAGGAAATTAATTAAAACTAATTTTGTTTAATTTTTAATTTTTTTTTTATTTATTCGAAGAAAGTTTTAAATCCATGATGGTATTTTCGGATCACCTGAAGATCAGGGCCCCCAGCCTTGGTTAGTTAGTCTTATAAGGCGAACTAACGAAAATATCACGACTTAACTTAACCAATCGTCAAGGGTGTACTAACGATTTGTTAGGTTAAGTCGTGATATTTTCGTTAGTTAGCATTATAAGGCTAACTAACGAAAGCTGGGGGCCCTGATCTTCAGGTGATCCGAGTTTTCATAAGACATAACGAAAATGAAGAAGAAACTGATTATTTGATCGAAACGTTGTTAATTGAAATAACAATCCAAAATAAAATCACATACTGTATTAACCTTTGGTTAGCTTCCGCCCGAATTGTTCATTCTGACGAGGGTCAAGCTTTTCACTCCACCTTAGACCTATAGTTTAACGTGGAATCCGAACCACGCCCCAGCAGCAGCCCAGCGTCTTAACCACTAGGCCACCTAGGGTACCCATTTATCTACCAACCACTTTCTTTATTGTGTGGAAGGATGAACACCCCCAGCCTTCTTTAGTTAGCTTTATAAGGCTAACTAACGAAAATATCACGACCTAACCTAACCAATCGTCACGGGCATACAGTTGACCTAACGATTGGTTAGGTTAGGTCGTGATATTTTCGTTAGTTAGCCTTATAAGGCTAACTAAAGAAGGATGGGGGCCCTGATCTTCAGGTGATCCTTTTTTTTTAAATCCATATCTGAAATATCTATTAACCAAATCTCGAAGGGTGAGTTCTGTTCAGTCGATAAATAGTGACGTACTCGCTAATGTAGTCAAACCAAACAAAACCAAACCAAACAAAACAAAACCTGAACTAACCTAACTTAACCTAATCACGACTAACATCTGTTCTTTTTTGGGACAAACACTTTTCTAGGCTTTTTATTTAATTTTTCATTTTTAGTGCACAGTTGCGCACACACACACACACACACACACACACACACACACACACACACACACACACATACATATAATCAGTTAAATATATTATTATCGAGCGATTGGTTTACAATTGGAAAATATGCATTATTCTACGGAGAGAGAAGCAATGATTTCGCGCACATATTGAATGTAACATTGAATGCAGAAGGATTTTTAATGCAAAGCTCACTTGCTGCATCCATTCGGCTCTGTGGCCTCCGGTAAGATTTATAAACGATCAAAAAACATGTGTGGTGACCCACAGCTGGCATTACTTTTCTTCTTTCCCCTTATCTCCCCTCCTTCGAGACCCTCCCTCGGACGGAAGTTGGTTTCTGACTGTGTTTCGTAAAATGCTCAACCACCCATTATGACAGGCCCTGAGGGAAGGCGGGAGACCCTTATAGAATTGAGGGGAAACTTTTGTCGTACTTTATATACGATAAATGACATTATTCGGTTGATTTGTCGGAGGTTGCGTTTCGAATTTGGTAATGAAGAAAGAAACGCGGACACTCAAGTACTCTGTTTAGTTTTGGATAAATTCGACGTTAAATGACGAATAGGATGTCGGCATGTTAAGCCGAATACTTATAGGGGTTAGGTCAGGAGCTACAGAATTTTACCTTTAACGCAATTTGTCTAGAATTCCCGCACTTCTGGATTATATATGCGATGTTTCATGGTCCACTGAAGGTTACGGTCAAACTCAAACATAGGTAGTCTAAACTCAGAAAAACCTTTTATCGCTGGAATTGAAAGCGTAATAAACTCATTACAGACGGGAGTTCTACATTCAAACTAAATGGACGATGAGTGAACAAGTATACAGTACCGGTACTTTAAAACAGGTAATTGCTATTACTGGTTTTCGCCGTGCGACGATTCGCACACGAGGCAGTAATATCAAAACTTGAGTTTTGAATGAGGAAGAACTTCAGATTTGGTAGGAGAAAACTAAAAGTTTCTTTCTTGTACCCCTTACCCTAACATTCATGGACTACACTTACAGGTAAATTGTAAAAATGGCATCGGTAAAATACTAAATTTACTTCATAACAAATGTAAAAGTTACGACTGAAGTGTTCGGTATCACAAATGTTTGTCGATTTTTATATTTTGAACTTCTCTAGGCTTTGGAATCAAAGGCTTTTCGTCTCATCAATTCCCCACCTCTTACTGACTGTCTTCAATCCCTCTCTCTTCGCCGCAATGTTGCCTCACTTTCTCTTTACTATCGCTATTATAACAGACACTGCTCTTCTGAACACTATAACTGCATGCCTCCTCCTTTAAGGAGATCAAGCAGAACCAGACTTTCTACACATTCTCATTCCTTTTCTGCCCAACTGTCTAACGCAATGGTTAATCGGTATTTTCAATCTTTCATTTACTCAACCGGTCAACTCTGAAACGACCTTCCTCAATCTATCTTTCCCTGTCTATAACGCAGAGTGTCCAGGCATCTCGAAAACCCTGGACCTTGAATTTGGCTCTCTTCTTCTATGGGGTGGGGGCGTTTTTGCGGATATTCGCCCTTGGTACCTCCTTCCTGCAGAAAAAAGGAAATAATAATAAATGTGCTCATTACACAATAGTAGAAAGACTCCAAAACTTCAATAGTCCGTTTACTTGAGTTTTGCATGAATCCACTCGTAAATATGATCTACAAAATGGGAATATCTTGGAATGAAAATATTTCGAGTTTAACTTAACAACTCACTTATTTTGTAAGTTTAGTGCGTCGTTATTCTCTCTCTCTCTCTCTCTCTCTCTCTCTCTCTCTCTCTCTCAAAACAGAGTGTGTGTGTGTGTGTGTGTTGTGTGTGTGTGTTAAATCTGGAGTTGGAGATGAGTTACACCTGTTTATCGAGGCCGTTAGAAGCGGCTCATCAAATGATAGTAATGCAAAACCTAACCAAGAATAGAACTTTCTCTATTAAGGCAAGAAAGAGGTAGTCGTTACAGCTAATTAAACATGAAAAATGGTTAAACTCAACCTCTAAATTGAAACGTAAATTTTAATTCATTTTTAGAAACTTTAAGAAGTTTGTAACAACTAAAAGTTATTCGAGAGAGAGAGAGAGAGAGAGAGAGAGAGAGAGAGAGAGAGAGAGTTAATCCTATTGCTTAAACCCACTTAATTATAATACACGAAAAACAGAATAAACAGGAGAAGCAAAGGACCTTCGCTTAAGATTTATTGACATGACCGGGTAATATTATATAAAAGAAACCAGAGAAGCGGTAAATGGGACAAATTGAATTATTCCAACTATAAATGGCATTTGACAACTCTCTTGTATTTCCTCCCTCGAGGCGAAAACTGATCACCATTTCCCTTCAACCTACATACAGAAAAAAAAAAGTTTCGCTTGGCTGACCAGTGACTCAGATTTTCTGGAAGTTCAGACTAAGACTGGTTGATCCCTTATATAAATTGGGGTATTCCAACAGTCAGGGTAATTTCGATAAACAACCTTTCAAGCACTAACATAAACGCGAGAGTAATCGAACTTCGTGAAAACCATATTCGATAGCGAGAGGGCCGAATGCACAGTCCCTTTACAATTAAGAAATTACATTACTTATTTAGAACAAAATGAATTTGGTTTAAAGTAAATAAGTGGTTCAACATATACGTGAATTATTACATCCGACTTTAAAAACTGAATCTATATAAAGATATAAACGAAAATTATTTAAACATTTCATTTAATATTTTCACAAAAAAGGGTTTAAATTTTGAACTTTCACTTATTTAACACTTGACAGTTTTCATTCACTTTAAATCCCTTGAATCAACACAGATTAAAAATATAATGAGTATGTCAGTTTTTGTACAAGTTTCCTGGCTGATATATTTATATATATATACAGAGAGAGAGAGAGAGAGAGAGAGAGAGGAATCCTCAAAGACCTTTCTTCTTCGGGAAAGTTCCTGTTATTAAACTGGTTCATTTTTAACTTATTCTAGCAGTAGTAGAAAATTGGATAGAAAAGCATAAGGCTCTCTCTCCTCACCCTCCACTCCTTCTGCATCAGAGGCGGGTGCGGAAAAAGGTTGAAAAAATACTAAGACCCAGAAAAAGTAGCCAAGGAAGTTTTACAGGAAAGAGGAGAATATATAAGCCAGCTCTATAACTACGTTATGCATACATAGAGATTGTACACTATATAGCACGACTGTATAAACTAACCAATAATATACTTGTGCCGATCGCATATCAACCACTTGGTATCGTCACGAAAACCTCGAACATATGGTTTTGATTTTATACAAAATATTTACAGCTCTATTTACCGAGGTATCGGTTCAACAAAGATCCCATGACAAACTTCAGGCTAGGCCCAAAAGGATTAAGAGAGAGGTAAAAGTTAAACTCTCCATGTCTACACTCATGTACGCGCAAAGCCATCACCACGGCAAAGTGATGAAATGCTTCTAGAGGAAAGGGGTGGAAACTGGAATTAAAGAAAAAAATCAGATTTTCCACACCATGTCCTCACCCGTCACGTGCATCCAGCCACCCAGAGAAAGAGAAAAAAAAAAAATCGTGACGGCAGAAATGCAACTCCATCTCACCTAATGTATGTCATGCAATTTTTTCATTTTTTTTCATTATGAAATAATGTGTTTCTACAAAACATTTTTCTACTTCAGTAGAGAGAGAGAGAGAGAGAGAGAGAGAGAGAGAGAGAGAGAGAGAGAGAGAGAGAGAGAGAGAGAGAGAGAGAGAGAGAGAATTATATAAAACTGCAGAAAATTTGTACAAAAGTTAAAACCTAGCATGAAAATATAAAACGAGATTTATATTTTATATTTTGTTGCGGGGGTTATATAAATGGTTTGTGTATATACCTAGAAATTGTCGCAAGTGAGTATCCCCTCGAGAAAGAAAGAAAACAAAAAACCTTTCATGAATATTTATGTAAACTATTAATGTGAAGATATATTATAAGGGAAAAGATAATTAATTTTTAAAAATATAATGAGAAAATACTCGTACAAAAAACTATGTAAAAAATATTTTAAAAATGAAAATACATCATTTAAACTTTTCACATTTTACACTTAAGGGTGAACATATATATATATATATATATATATATATATATATATATATAATATATATAATATATATAATATATATATATACACACACACACACACACACACTGTTTTCCTGCCCAGTGTGACGGTTACACGTGTTTCGTTTGAACTCCGAATAAAAGTGATATTACAATAAAAATCCTGCAGTTAATTCTTTTTAAGTAGTGCCAATATTTTTAGTGAATATTCAGTGAACACAGTCGTATGCCTCTTTAAGTTGTGAAATAGCGGCGTATGTTGAAATAAAACAAATAAAGTTAAAGCAAATAAAGTTAAAGCAACTTAATCTATACAACGTTTTTTCCGAGTATTTTCTCTCTTAGGAAATCTAACTGCCCATCGAAAGGCAATATCCGTCTGTTATCTCCCGCAGTACACTCCAGGGCACCAATCAGTGAGACTATACAGCGTGCCACATCCCCCACCCTCACCCCACGGAATAACGGAAAACTTTCCCTCCCTCATTTCTAAAGTCAAATCAAATACCTCACTTAATAAATTACCATTTTTAGTTAATATTTCGTACACAATCATTTACATACCTTTAGAAACATGGCAATGGCAAATCAATTCATACAACCCTGTGGATAGTGTAAAAAAGAAACAGATAAATCAAAGACAATCCGCTGCGATCTTTGCCAGACCTTAGTCGAATTTCAATGCCTGAGATGGAGCGACGAAGAAATCTCTCTTATAATAGGCGCCAAACAATTGAACGGAATCAAGTTCTTCTGCAAAAGCTGCATAATCGAAATAAACTCGTTTACGGTTTTTAAAGCAGAACGAGACTATGAGGAAAAGGCAAAAGAGGAGTTTATGAATAGCGAACAGAGAACAAAAATAAAAGGAACGAAGATAGTACGAGAGGAAATTGCATAAAACGAACAGGAAAAAAAAAACAGAAAAAGCGAGTAAACGGGAAGTAGAAATAATAGAAATAAAAGAAGCACCAACAGAGGAAACAGAGGCACGAAACCAAATCCAAAGATTCCAAACAAAGAACATTAGCAGCGATAGGAAAAAACAAGTAGACAAAGAAATACTGAAACCACCAAAAACAAAGGCCCCAAGTAAAAATGGGGAAGAAACTATATGTAAATACTATGTGAAAGGAATTTTCAGCTATAAGGAGGAGAATGTATTTACGAACACCCTCCTGTGTGCAACTAAGGGGTTCCAAAAAACCTTAGCCCCCCCCCCTATGCAGCTTACATGTTTACTTATATCGAAATAGTTTTTAGTGATTATAAAAATATATAAAATTCTTTATTTATTGCAGGTATTAAAATTACTCTAGCTGATAAAGTGACAATATAATGGCTTCTCAATTAATTGGTGATTCGGAGAGGCAACGTGTGATAGATCGCATACGAGCAATAACATTTCGGGAAGTTCGTGATGCTGGAGCGACCTTCATAACACGTTCATGGGTTGCCAAAAAGTTGCGAAGAAGTGAGGACTTCGTCAAAAGAAATTGGAATAAAACTTTGGATCAATGTGAAATAGATACAACCAAATCTGGGCGCCCAAATCTGCCACTCTCTCAGGAAACAAAGGACATCATTGAAAGCACTACGCGTAAGCGGAAAAACAGCTGTGCTAAACTTTCTAGAGAGATCGAAGTGTTGAGAGGAAAGATCGTTAGTGGTGAGATCATTCGACTGTACCGTCATAGGCAAGGTTTAAAGCCTTGACATGAACTTCCAAAGCCAAGAAAAACTGAACTTAACATCGATGACAGAATGTGGTTTGCCCATTATCTTGAAGATTGGGATGTGGATGATTTCATGCATTTAGCTGTCTCCGATGAATTTTTTGTTTACGTAACACGTCGGCCTAACTACCAAAATGATCGAGTGTGGGCCACAACACCAGATGAAATCGATGACAATGAACATTATCGCGAATTATTAAAAAGTCCAGACTGTGTTGGTGTGTTTGTTTTGTTCACTGCAAAGAAGCTCATGTGGGTGCTGAGGCCAAATGGTCAGAGTTGGGATGGACAGTATTTTCGTGATATTATTCTATCCCAGCATGTCATTCCTTTTCTAAGAAACCCAAACAATGTTATGGATGTCGATCAGGTCACACTTCTGCACGATAAGGCCCCCTGCTTTAAGGCATTAGCCACTCAACAGTTGTTGCGGAACCATGAGATCGATTTCTTTGGAAATGAAGAATGGCCAGGAAATTCTCCTGACCTGAACGTCTGTGAACACATTGGATCAGTTATAAAGGACAAGGTTGAATGTCTCTTGTTTCAAGAACTTGCAGCAAATCGATTTTCGATACAATGACGCAACACATTGAAACTGTTTTAGCAAATTTGTGTAACGATCAAGATCTATTCACGTCACTTTTGGCAAGCTACCCAAAGCGAATTCAGGCTGTCTTGGAAGCCAATAGCGGGAACACCAAGTTTTAATTGTTTCACATTAAATGCAGGATTAAATTCTCTTTTGTAAAGTATGTTTAGTTTTACTGTACCTCTAATGGTTTAGCCCCGTACTTCTACAATAATGGTCACTGCAAATTTGGTGGAAAATGCAAATTTTACCGTCCAGACATTTGCAAGACCTACGCGACATATGGAACCTGCCAGTACGGGAGAAAATGCTACTACCATCATCTCCCGACAAGTTCAAAGGACAAAGGACAAGTTTCAAATGACAACAGGAGGAATGTGAGGAAAAAAATATGTACCCAAATAGCAAACAAAACACAAATAGCACACAAAACTTTTTCAACATCTCGGACACAATACAGCTGCTAAGACTTATACAGCACATGCAGCTGACACAGCTGGGAACTCTCGAGCCGGACCGCTTCATGGCAAGAAGCTACCAGAACAGGTAGGCGGGAAAAGATCCATCTCGGAGGACCACAAGGCTACAAAACACGTGAAACCAAAGGACAACGAACTTAAAATGCACAAAGGGCAATGCAAAACAAAGAACATAAACATTGTCCTGGCAAATATTCAAGGAATAAAACCGAACAATTCACTAAACAAAGTTTCATACCTGAAAGGGTTTATGGACGAAACAAGGGCGGACATCGCATGCCTCACAGAAACATATCTCAAAGATTGCCAAGGAAACTGCGATAACTGCGAACACTGAATCGATAAGAAAGAATTGCATATCGATGGATTCAACTTACTAAGAGCGGATAGAACAGCGAGACGTAAAGATGGCTGTGCTATTTATATACATGAGAGACATATGCCAGAGATGGTAATAAGTAAATCAAACAGCTTCGTGGAAACCCTTGCAGTGAAAATAGAGAAACTAAACGTAGTACTGATAGTCATCTATAGACCTCAAAACTCTCCAAATGAAAAATTTTCGGATGCCATTAATGATATCAGAACCCCAATAAAGTCCGTAAACGCTCCATCCCCTAATATAATATTCTGCGGCGATTAAAAACTGTAAAAATGAAATAGCTACACCCTTATACTGGATATGGAGAAGATTCCTAAACACTGAGGAAATAACGAGCATCTTGTAAAGAACAAACATTGTCCCTATATATAAAGGAGGGGATAGATCTCAAGCAAAAAATTATAGACCAGTGTCATTGACGTCCCACCTCACCAAAGTATTTGAAAAAATAGTTAGAGAGAAAATCTATGACTTCTTGGAGACACTGGAAAGATTCAACGAAATTCAGCACGGATTCCGATCAGGAAGATCATGCCTATCATAACTTATAGAGCAATAAAACAATATGCGAGATGCACTTGAAGGCAATGAAAACTACGATGTCATATACACGGATTTTGCTGAAGCTTTCGACAACTGTGATCGTAGTATAATAGCACATAAAATGAAACATATGGGAATAACAGGCAAAATGGGAAAATGGATCTACAACTTCCTCAAGGAACGACTACAGGTCGTCAAAATTCAAGGTGTATCATCATCAGAATCAGAAGTACGCAGCTCAGTACCACAAGGGACAGTGCTGGCCCCACTCCTGTTCATTATCATCCTAAGAGACATAGACAGTGGAGTAAACAGCAACAGTATAGTTCCATTTAGTAGCGAGGCTATTTTGAATGAAATAACTGTTTACGAAGGTGAGATTGCGCATTATATCGATAAGCTAAAAGTTAGCAAGGCTCTAGGCCCTGACGCGCTTTATCTTAGACATTTGAAAGATTTGAAAGACGTTATCGTAGGCTCCTTAACAAAAATTTTTAATAATTCACTGGAAGCGGGGATTACTCCTGAAGGCTTCAAATTAGCTAACGTTACGCCCATTTTTAAAAAAGCGACCGCACAGTAGCTAGCAATTATAGGCCTATTAGCTCAACGTCAGTTGTCGGTAAACTTCTGGAATGCGTAGTTAGGGATCGTATCGTCGATCACTTAGAAAGTCGCAATTTGATTAATAGTAGTCAGCATGGGTTTCGACGCCATAAATCTTGTTTAACTAATTTGTTAGAGTTTTATAAGGAAAGAGTGCGTGAATACGATAGGCATAGAGCGGCTGACGTTATTTATTTAGACTTTAAAGAAGCGTTCGATACAGTTCCGCATAGAAGATTAATTGCGAAGGTTAAAGCGCACGGTATATGCGGTCAGGTAGTTAACTGGTCAGAGGAATGGCTTCGTGTCAGGAAACAGGGTCGTTGTTAATGGTAGGGAATCGGGGTGGTTGGATGTAGGTATCGGTGTTCCTCAGGGTTCAGTGTTAGGCCCATTGCTATTCGTAATCTACATTAACGACATAGTTGTAGGCTTGACCAGTAACGTGTCAAAATTCGCGGACGATACTAAAAAAGGCGGTAAAGTTCTTAAAGTGGACAATAGAAATAGGCTCCAAGACGATGTAAATAGGATTATGGAGTGAACGGATAAGTGGCAGATGCAATTTAACGTAGACAAATGTAAAGTTTGCATATAGGTTCTCGTAACAACAATTACACGTACACGATGGATGATAGACAGTTAGCGAGCGTTGACGAGGAATTAGATTTAGGCGTACGCGTATCTAAGGATTTAAAAGTTAGAACCAGTGCCTGGAGTCTTGCCCAAAAGCTAATAGGATGTTAGGCTTCATAACGCGTAATTTCGAATTTAAATCGAAAAATATTATATTGCCCCTTTACAAGTCCCTAGTCAGGCCTCACTTAGGATATGTCGTTCAGTTTTGGTGCCCGTATTTGCGTGAGGATATTGATAGGTTGGAAAGGGTTCAGTGACGCGCCACGAAACTAATTCCGTCACTACGCAACAAGTCTTACGAAGATAGGATTAAAGAGTTAGACTTGCATTCACTCGAAACTAGGAGATTAAGGGGGGGCTTATTGAAGTTTTCAAAATCGTTAATAAAATCGATAACGTAAATTTGGCACATTGTTCATTTTCGATAATAGCAATACTTGTAATAACAAATTTAAATTACGTGACACGTTTCATTACTAACATCGCTAAAAACTTTTTTACGTTGAAAGTAATTGATAAATGGAATAATCTTCCCGTGTCCGTCGTGAACTGTTAATATGTTTAAAAACCGTTTAGATAGGCATTTTTAAAATATTAACGTCGTTTAAAATAATAAAACAATTAGCAACAGGAGCTCTGGGGGTGATAGTCGAGGTTTGAGTCTGTTGACGATTGATGCCAGCTTGTGACATGCCAGCGTGTGATATGCCAGCGTTAAATTTATACTATTAAAAAAAAATTAGACTAACACGAACTTAGATGTAGAGCGTAGCTTAAACTAACCCACCTTTTGTTATATTCTTCTCATCCCCTTTTTAGTTGCATGTCTGTAGTTTGCATGGTATGACAGTGTTTCTTTGAGTTAAGACTGTGGTTGCATGGTTTGTAAGCTTCTTATTTTACTTCTTTTCATCTTTCACCCCTTTCCTATTCTCTCCGACTATTTTTCCGACTTGTCGGCAGTGGCCGGCGGATGATAATGGCGAGTCTTTCTCTCTCTTTTTCTGAATGAATGTTAACCCACGAATGATAGGTTTTGCTACTTACTTAACCCCTTATTCTCTTCTTTTAACCCCCTACTCTCTTCTTTCTCTCGGGCTAACCTTAGAGTGGATCTTAGGGGGTAATAATGATCGATGATGCCAAATTCGAGACACAAAATCAGATAGCAATAAACAGAGCAAAAAGAGTCGCGGGACAGGTACTAAGAACGTTCAAAAGAGGGACAAGACAGTAATGATTCCCCTGCTGAAAACACTGATCATGCCAAAACTTGAATACTGCTCAGTTTTGACGTCCCCATATAAAAAGGAAGAAATTAATAAACTAGAAGAAACGCAGAGACATTTCACAGCCAAGATTGATGGCTGCAAAGAACTCAACTACTGGGAAAGACTACGTAAACTAATTCTGACTCCCTGGAAAGAAGAAGAGAGAGGTACACCATAATCTACATATGGAAAATGATCGAAAAACTGGTACCAAACCTAAAACTAAACCCAATTACCATCCAAACAACGCTAGAAAATAGGAAAGGCAGAATGTGTAGTGTTCCCAAATTAAAGGCTCGACAAGGGACCTCCTCAACACTGAAGGAAAATAGCTTGGTTGCCAGGGAGCCAAGACTTTTTAACCAGCTTCCAAAGGACCTTAGAAACGTAACGGGGGTCAAAGTTGAATTCTTCAAGAGAAGACTAGATGACTGGCTCAGGACGGTACAAGATGAGCCGGGTGTATCTGGCTATGTGCGATGAAGAGCGCAAGAGAGCAACTCGCTCCTCCACCAAGCCAGGCCTAGAGGTGGGGCTACCATCTTGACCTTCGTGTGAAGAGAGACCGACGCACGGAACCCAAACGAGGTTACCGATATATATATATATATACAGGGTGGGCAAAAAAAAACTGATGACGAAGATTTGCAAGCTGTTTTTGCACATGATAATGAGCCAATAAACTTAAAATTTTCACATTATTAAATACGCCATTTTATACGATTGCAGTAATATTTACTTCTATTTTTCTTTATTATTTCAGATTTCAGAAAGTAAAATATAATTAAGTTCCCCTATAATAAGTGCAAAAATGCCTAAATACAGTGAAGAAGACGAAATGCTTATAAAGAATCTAAGAATTGGCCAAGGTCTGGGCGCCAGGAGAATGATACAAATGTTCCCAAATAAATCGTGCACTGAATCAGGAGTTCAGTATATCATTAGAAAGGTTGATGAAAGTGGAGATGTTAAGAGACGTGATGGAAGTGGTCGTCCTAAAAGTGCAAGAACTCAGGCAAATATTGACTTAGTGGAAAGTTATATTTTAAGTCAGGAAGATAAACAAGGAACGCACATTTCACCGAGGGAAATCGAAAAAGAAACAGGTATAAGTCGTAGTAGTGTTAGAAATATTGTGAAACACGATTTGGGTTTAAAAGCTTATAAACGTATATCAGGGCAAAGTCTAACCGATGCCAATAAGGTTAGGCGGATGACATGTGCACAAAGCGTGATAAACAGATTCCAGGGTAACTCAGTTAGAAGATTGTGGTTCTCTCATGAGAAATTATTTCACATTGTACCACCGATTAACCAACAAAACGATGGGGTATACGCAAATGTTGCAAGAAAACGTGATGTTGTACCCGAGCGGTTAATAAAGGAAACCTCTATCTTTTCGTCTAGCATTATGGTAGGGACTTGCGTCTCAAAATTAGGCAAAACAAGAATTGTTGTGATTCAGCCACGAGCCAAAATCAATGCAGAATATTATTGTACGCGGGTTCTTCCACAGTATTTGGATGATATTCGTCAGATTAGGGGAAATAATTTCACTTTCCAACAAGATGGAGCACCTGCACACACGGCGAAGCGTACAATCGCGTATCTGGAACGAGAAACACCCAATTTCATTGAGCCGAACTTGTGGCCTCCCAATAGTCTAGATCTTACGCCGCTCGATTATGGCATTTGGGAAGCCTTAAAATCAAAAGTTTATACATCAGGTGAAAATATTTGCAATGTTGACGAGTTGCGCCTTAAAGTGTTGGATGGCTGGAATCAGGTGTTTCAGCGATATATTGAAAGATGCTTCGATGAGTGGATCCCGCATTTAACCCCCTTCTTCAACAAGAAGGGGGTCAAATAGAACAATTTTTTATATAAATTAAGGACTGATAAAGGAACATTTATGTTAAGTTTAAGAATCCTATCTTAATTTTTTTTCCAACGCTAAATACATGTTTACGAGCGTAATTAGTTTTTTTTTTTGCCCACCCTCTATATACAGGGGGTTGACAAAAGTAAATAGACAGCTTTGTGTTTTTTTTTTTCCAAATTTTTCTTGTATTTTATTATAAAAGTCAATAAATAATAACAAATTAATTGAATAAATATATTTAAAATCGTGTTCTTTTCCCCTATCCATTTATTGATTCAATAAATTCGTTATTATTTAATGACTTTTATAATCAAATTAAAAAAATTGGAAAAAATACAGGTGTCTTTAATTTTATCAGACTTCTGTACAGGGTAACACAAAATTACTTAGTAAAAGGTTCGTTTTGAAACGTCCCATTCGACTGAGCTATTTATTTATGTATTAAAGGAGATTCTATTTAAATACAGTGACAGTAATTCAGCTATTTATATTCGCTCCTTGGATATAATCAAAGCATATGATAGAATTAATTACAATAATGTATTGAAAAAATTAGAAGACAGGAATGTTCCGCTATATGTTTTAAATATATTGAAATTTTGATACATATACCAAACTTTTATGGTGAGTTGGGGCAATGTATTATATTGTCCAAATATTTTGGTTCGTCATGCGGAGTTGGACAAGGCTTCTTCTTCTCTCCTCCACTGTTTAAATTGTATATACACATGGCTTATTTACTTCTCTTAATGAGGTAAGAATGGGATGTTGTGTACTATATTACATGAGGATAAATAAATTAGTTTATGCCGATGATAGGGTATTAATAAACCCTTCAGTTACAGATCTGAATCACTTTGTAAAATTTGTGAATTAATTCACAGAATCCTGATATCAATTTTAATGTCACTAAAACTAAGGTTATTCAACTCCATCCCCAAAACTCAAATCAAACAGCGAATATTATTTTCAATAGATCAAGCAAAGAATTTAAGTATTTGGTCAAACTATCACCAGCTCGTTGAGTGACGACTCAGACATAAGAAAACAACATCGAAAGCAAACATGATGATAAGGAAGCTAATTGCACACTTTTTCGTTCTTTCTGCACTAATATCTATGGGCAACAACTGTGGGCTAATTATAATAAAGATTCTGGCAGAACCCTAAATTTGCTATATAAGAGATCTTTTAGACCAGAGGTCGGGGAATAGGGGTAAATTACCCCAAATGGGGTAAATTTAAAAATTTTGGGGGTAATGCGTGCGGTATGAGAGCCTCAGTCGTGTGTATGGTATCATGAAACGAAGAGGTGCTTTTAGTGCTTGACACTTTGTGCTGATATTTTTTTCGTATATTTTTATTTTATTTTGTTACATAAATGTGGCGTTATTCTAAATTTTAGAATATTACGAATTTACGTCCTGATTTTGATGTTGTTGTATCAAAAATGAAACAGCATCATTTTTCCAAAACCTGAAGTGGAGATGTTTTGAATGAAATTCTTCAGTTCTTCAATCCTTTTTACTAATTTTGTTTGTGTGCTATTCTTATGCCAGCATGTGTGGCTTTTTTTTTATTTCTCCATAATAATGGATCCAATAAACATTTTTTGAATTGAATTTTTTGTATACCATATGCAACAATTTTAAGAGCAATTGGCTTGTTTACTTTGAAGTCTGGGGGTAATTTCATTTTACTCAAATAGATTTTTGGGTAATACCCAAAAAAGTTCCCCGACCCATGTTTTAGACTGTTGCATAAATTACCTCCAAGACCCTTAGCTTCGCAAATGTTCACTAACCACAATGTCTTGAGCCTCCGATGGGTGACAAGACATGCTTAACATAGTCTGATGCAAAGAATTAAAAACTCAGACAACCTAATTGTTTAAGCTATTCATCATTCCGGTTTCTTGCCTTTCAGACTATAAATTACTGTTTGATAATGAAGTTTTCCTATAGATTCACTCGCACCGAGATTGGTATTTTCATTAGTTGTATTTTTTTTAATCATATTTCTGTTTTAATTTTTTTATTATTACTATCTTAACCATATTATAGAAGTTATTTTGGTCTCCTTTACCAATATTTTTAAATTTTTCATTCATTTTATATAGATAGATAGATAGATAGACATAGATAGATAGATAGATAGATAGATAGATAGACATAGATAGATAGACATAGATAGATAGACACAGATAGATAGGTAGATACCGTGTCTACACGCAACAAAAGAACACTCAGTTAACGAGGTATAGTCCAATATAATGGGTGTTTGCTGATGGCAATTTTTCTGTGAAGCAAATAATTTAATTAAAAACAAACAAAGATTATTAGCGAGCAATAAATAAATGAAAGATATTAGAAAATGGAGGTAGAAGGCAATGTTGGATCAACAAACAAAAAACGTCGCTTTTGCAGACAAAAACTAGCTATTTTTCTCGTAAGGGAGTATACACTTACAGCATTTACATGCCCTCATACGGAATCAGAATTCTGGCGTGTGTGTGTGTGTGTGTGTGTGTGTGTGTGTGTGTGAGAGAGAGAGAGAGAATCCTCCTTCGAACCCCCTAAACTGGATGATCGCCTGATTAAGAGAAAGAAAAAGTGCGAGAAATCGAGCAAACTCATGGTACCTCAGTAACTTTCATCCAATTACGGCTCTCTTTCCATTAAAACCCTTCGATTTTGAACACTTTTCACCACTCACAATCCACGATTCACTCTGCCCATATATATATATATATATATATATATATATATATATATATATGGAATGAATTTCATACTAAAACACGTAAAATTAATGACTGATGCAAACCCACGAGGAAAAAGAAAAAATTATTCCAAGGTCTTTCGTGTATTTAGCAATACACCTCGTCAGGAATAAGGAGGTGTATTGCTGAATACACGAAACGCCTTGAAATAATTTTTTCTTTTTCCTTGGGGTGCATCATGACATACAGACCCGTAGCCAGGACTTCCCAAGAGGGGGTGAGATCGAAATTGTAGAAAGGCTGACCTTTTAAAGGTGCAACGACCTAGTCACTGCGGAGGGGATTTAGAGTAGTTAAGTTTAGAGTAGTTTGTGAAGTTTCCAAAAAAATGAAATGCCCCCCAAAAAAGCAATCGTTTATTTATTAAACGATGTTATATATTATATCATCATCATAAGTCATAATTATGGTTACAAAATTTTGCCTTTCCTGTCATGGGGGTGGGGGTCGTTCAACCCTCCACCGACTACCCATGGCTACGGGCTTTATATATATATATATATATATATATATATATATATATATCATGGATGGGGGAATCGATAAAACGATAAAACTGAAATTATAAGAAAAATTGAAGTTACAAAAATCTCGAAAAAATACAACCCCCGCCCCCCTGAAATCAAAATTGAAAATAAAATAAGATAAAAAAAAATAAATAAATAAAACCGTTAAATCGAAATAAAAATAAATAAGTTTTTATTTAAGTTTTATTAATGGTCTAATAATTTTATTTACTATAATGAAACATATAAAATAGAATGTTGAGGTAGAGAATAAACGAAGAAAACAAGATTTTTTCAAATAGGAGGTCCGCCAATTCACAGGAAATTCCTCCCTATACAAACTTTAAGTGATAAGCTTCTAATGAAATATTTAGAATCACTTGGTAAAGTATAGTAAAGGATAAACGCGGACCCTTTTATACGTTCAAGGATCAATTTTATGACTGGTAGACGGTGGGTCATTTTTATAAATTTAACAAGTGGCTACTTTTACGTGACGATGAAAGTCAGGTCAGGATTTTCAAATCTTTCTCCCATTCTCGTATAAAAAAAAAATAAAATAAAAGAGTAACACGTATTCATTTGTTTTATTTTACTGGTCGAAATATTTTTAAAATGTAACTGATTGTAAGTTATTGGACAAATAAATGCTCTGAACGATGCTTTTGTTGTTTATTACAACTTTATAATTTTTGAGGTATCAGAGAGAGAGAGAGAGAGAGAGTGTGTGTGTGTGTGTGTGTGGTGTGTGTGTGTGTGTGTGTCATATACTAACAATTTTTACTGACGAGAAGTAGCCAAGACTTACACTATGCTATTCGCATGACATCTGTAAAGAAATACATTCCTGACGTACAGTGCTTACAATAAGTCTCGCGCCTCTGTCTCGTCCCAAGCTAGTCTGTTAGGTATAAAATGGGCGGTCCTTATGGCAGCGGAGGTGTGTTCGGATTGGTGAACATAATTGCTCTAACCCCATCAATGACGTCCATTATTACGTCACTTCTGCTACATTTTAGTGTTTAAAATACAAATGATTAAGAAACAGAATGACCAAGTTTCGGGATGTTGGGATGGTTATGGAGCAATCCTAGTCATCATAATATTAGCTGGGCATTACATTATACCGTCTCAGTATATACTGTAGACTATAGAGAACGACTAATTCGGAAAATATCCCAAATCATTGCATAATACCTAAGTTATTTTGACGCAGGTCTAAATTATTTGCTCAAATGCAATGATTGATATAAAGTAATTGTTGGGAATTGTTGTCAATATTGTTGTTTGTGATACATATCCTACGTGAAGAATCTAATGATCAAATTCCTCAGTGAACCTCTCACGCGCTCGCATTTCGAGGAAGTCACGGTCGTCTCACTAATGGATAGTTTATCCATTGTTTTAAGTGGTAACCTATTCCATCTTATGAAAGTCATTAGTCTAAAGCAAGACTGGTGGGCCGTGAATCAGAGAAATTTGCATTTGATTTGTTCATCGTAATTATTACGTAATATAGTATACTGTATATACTATTATATAAGAGTTTATTGGTAGCATATCATATGACAATTCCCATAAACATGTGATGGCCTCGATGTTGCCATTTTTTTTATTTTTTCCTGAAACTATTACCTTCTCATAGTTTGTTTCAACAATGCATATATTATCATCTCCACGAGCGTAGACCTTGCAAGAAAAGTTTCTAACAAAGGATAAGTAAAGTTCTTTCATGGTCACAATATATACTTTTATAGATGTCAAACAAAAATATTAAAAAATTCTATATTAACACAAATATATATTCGATACACATTTACGTCATGGCTTTAACATCAGTATTTCGTATAGCTTACTCCGGCATCAATAATTTCTTGCAATCGTTGCGGCAGATTGTAGGGAATGTTTGGTGTTCGACGTAAGCTCTCCCAACTATTCCTCGTGCGAGCTAAAAGTGCTTCAAATGTTCTTTCATTGCGTTGCTCTCATTCGTTAATCATTACACCGGTCTGCATGAAAATCGATTTCTTTATTTTGAGTTGTGATTCTGAAGCAGTTCGCTGCGCTGAATTCAAAAATGCTACCAGTTTGTTTCTATCACCCACAGTTTTAAAGTTATTAGCAAAACAAGTTTGGGGCGTTTTGTAATTTTTTACCCTTTTTATCTAATTAATTTCGTTTTTTCATATTTTTCAGATAGATAATTCTAACATTACGTCTTTAAAATTTTAATAATGGCTTCTAGAGGATGTACCCATAGTCCAGACATATTTTGTTATATTTGTGGTCGGTATGTTGTTGTAAAACAAAGGACAAATGTAACGACCTTCATTAAGAGAGCTTATCATGCTTATTTTGGAATTAAATTATGAGATCAAAACAAAAGTTGGGCTCCACACAAGGTTTGTCTTACGTGTGTTGCGGCACTAAGGAATTGGAGCAAAGGTAAAAAGAAAAGTTTGCCATTTGGGATCCCTATGGTATGGCGCGAGCCTAGAAACCATACCGACGACTGCTACTTCTGTTCTTGCAATGTTAAAAGTTATAATGCAAAGAATAAAGAGAGCCTTCAATACCCAAGTCTTCCATCTGCAATAAGGCCGGTACCCCATGGTCCAGAAGTTCCTATTCCCCGCCCACCCGAGAGTCTGGATCAATACAATTCAGATTCTGATTCAGCTCCAAATCCAGACAATGATGATGTTTATGAACAGCCAACAGCTGACCGAGATCCTAAACCATTAACCCAAGCCGAACTAAATGACTTAGTCAGGGATTTGAATCTGCCTAAGGACTCTGCAGAACTTTTGGGGTCTAGATTGCAGGAGAACAATTTATTGGCATCCGACACATACTTCGCACAGCATAAGAAAACATCAAAGAAGCACCGGTTTAGTCGTCATTAGTCAGATCTACCTTCATAGTCTTAAGTCTTTGGAATAAGTCCTGAAATGTTTGCAAGTAAAGAAGGTAAATATATTTTGTTCCTTTCAGTTATTTTTTTATTCTTTCATAAACAAGCAATATGCTTGTCCAAGAGCTAGGAGCTATTTAATTCTGCTTTAATTAGGTTTTACTCTATCACCTAAATATTTCGTGCTACAAGGGGTATTGTAATACCTCATCTGTCCCCAAATGTTAACCACCCATTGATGGGAGGGGAGAGAGTATTTTGCTGGGAACGGGACTGGTTGTTATATATATTTACCCTACATTATTATGTAAGTGTTACTGTAGTCTATAACAACAAAATTTATTAGCATGTGCAATCCAATGTTGGTCTCGATAAGATGGTTCACATTTGGGGATAAATAGGGGATTTATGACACACCCTGTAGTAAGAAAACCATACGTGATAGGGAAAAACTAACTATATTTTTTATATCAGCGCACTCAAATTATATAGAATCACCAACTAGTTTGTAAAAATCGATCGACAAGTTTTCAAATGTGTACTGGTGTTATTGCCCAAAGGTTTTCAATCGGATTCATATCAGGAGAACGTGGTGGTAGAATTAGATTAATAATCTCTGGATCCCTTTCCTCCTCCCTTCGTAATTTCCCACCCAACCTCGTTTCCTTCGACATAGCAACGCTTACCTCCATCCTCATTCCACTTCCTTCATTAAACCTATTATCGCTTTTACTGTCCCTTCCTTCCATCCTTCAATGCCAGCGTTCTTAAACCTAGCACATAAATTATATAATATGGAATCTAACACCTTAGATCTCTACGCATTCATGTTACTTGAAGACGCCTGTGTCTTAGGGGAATCTAAGTGTTGAGAGTGGGCTTGAGTAGTCTAGAGATTACTACAGATGACCTTGAACGCTCCAACTATTTAAAAATGATTATTTATTACGCACATCATATGGCATAATACACAAATGAATTTAAGTATCTTACACTATAGGAATGGAATTGAATCCTACCAGAGTTAAAAAGTCGCAAAATATGATAGATTAGTTTGTATTAAGAGGTTACTAAGAGAAAAGGATTTGGGATAGAGCGGAAGGCAGAGAGTATATTTTCTCGAGTTTCGGTTATTATTAACGTTATATGGATACATTGCCATGCGGTGTGATGAGAGAGAGAGAGAGAGAGATAGAGAGAGAGAGAGTTACAAGGAGTTACAAGGAAAAGAAGCACCTCAAAAGGCCTTGCGGCCCATACCGAGGAGGTACCAATGGCAACGAGTGCCAGGGAAAATTTTTTACACCCTCAAATAGTGTGCAAGATTTGGTCTAACCTTTTCTTGAACTGATCCACAGAGGAACTGTTCACAACATCTGAAGGTAACCTGTTCCACGTGTGACAGATCTTATACGCAAAGTAATTCCCACACACACTAGTCCTAAACCGCTTCAAATCCAACTTCCAACCATTGTTGCGAGTTGGGTTATCATTTAAACTAAACATGCTTCTAAAATCGACATCGTTGAACCCGCGCAAGAACTTGAAAACCTCGATCAGTTGACCGCGCAGCCTCCGAGTTCCAGCGAAAACAAGTTCAGGGCGCGTAACCGTCGATTGTAGCCCATATGCCTAACGGAAGGGATTAACTTTGTGGCCCTCGCCTGCACTCGCTCCAGCCTCTCAATATCTTTCCTGAGGGTGGGCGACCAAAACTGCACAGCATATTCCAGGTGCGGCCGAACCAGGGAATTGTACAGAGAGAGCACAATCTCCTTGTTCCGAAACTGAAATTGCCTCCTGATATAATCTAACAGCTTCTGGGCTTTCTTTTCAACCTCTACGCACTGTTTGGTAAATTTAAGGTCGCTGCTAATTAACACACCCAAGTCCTTTTCCAAATCAGTCGCCTCGATATGACTCCCCCAACATACTTTGCATTTATCCAAGTTAAACGGCATTTGCCATTTTTCGGACCACTCTCCTATCCTACCTAGGTCCGCACGCAGTTGCTCGATCGCTTCGGGCGTCCCAACATTGGCCCCAAGCTTGGTGTCATCAGCGAATTTGGCGATCCGACTGACGATGCCACCGTCGATATCATTTATGTAAATGATAAACAACAGTGGCCCCAAAACGGAACCCTGAGGAACCCCACTAGTGACCGAGGCCCAACCCGAACTAACCCCTTTAATTACAACCCTCTGCCGCCTATTCTTCAGCCAGTTTTCAATCCACCTGCCTACTTCCCCACCGATACCCAGCGCGCGCACTTTCGCCATTAGCCAGCGGTGAGATACCTTATCAAACGCTTTCTGAGAGAGAGAGAGAGGATGGAGAGAGAGAGAGAGGATGGGGAAGAGAGAGAGAGGATGGGGAGAGAGAGAGAGAGAGGATGGAGAGAGAGAGAGAGAGAGGATGGGAGAGAGAGAGAGAGAGAGGATGGAGAGAGAAGAGAGAGAGAGAGGAGGATGAGAGAGAGAGAGAGAGAGAGGATGGAGAGAGAGAGAGAGAGAGATGGGGAGAAGAGAGAGAGAGGGGAGAGAGAGATGGAGAGAGAGAGAGCGTTATCTCCTGCATACTCTATATATATCTATATACAGTATGTGTCTATATGCAGGGTGTCCCAGGAGGAAATGTCAAGAATGCACCATTTCACTCTTTGGGTATTTCTAAGTAGAAAGTATTATATCGATATGGGTCTGAGTCCCAACCGTTTCCGAGATACAGGCCTCTACATTTGGGTAATTAAAACATAATAAAAAGGCGATCTTAGATACTATTTAATGACAGAATGGTTTCAAAGTGACCCCCTCCTTCTTCAATGCACGCGGCGAGCCTCCGATCCATCGAGTCTTGCCAAGGAAAACGCGGAAGTTCATTTCTGAGGTTTATCTACCTATCCTGTATACGTGCAACCAACTGCTCCCTAGTTTCGGGCTTACCCCGCTGATAAACGTCACTCTTCATTAACCCCCAGACAAAAAAATAATGTAAATAAATAATGTGAGGATCTGCACAGTTGCCAATGTATCATTAAATGTCACTGAATATTATCTAAGATCGGCTTTTTATTATGTTTTAGTTACCCAAATGTAGAGGCCTGTATCTCGGTAACGGTTGGGAATCAGGCACACGTCGATATAATACTTTCTACTTAGAAATACCCAAAGAGTCAAATGGTGCATTATTGACATTTCTTCCTTGACACCCTTATAAATAGATAGAGTGATCGACACAATGATAATGTGGACGTCATTGATGGGGTTAGAGCAATTATGTGCACCAATCCGAACACACCTCCACTGCCATAAGGACC